>ABLG01001002.1:0-35494 GCA_000172435.1 Meloidogyne hapla | reverse complement strand
ATATAATAAATTTATTTATTTCATTAAATATTTCATTATTTTGTTAATTTAATAAATATTGTAATTAAAAGAATTATCTAATTATATTAATTAAAATATCGTTTAAATATTTTAGAATATCCAATTTTCATCTATTTTATTTCTTTCCTAAAAACCAATGAAAATTATATTTACTCTATTTTAGGTCCTCTACCACCATCATATCCACCTCCTTCTATTCAATATTCTTCTTCAAGAACTTCACCACAAACATCAAATATCAACAAACTCGAACCAAATACCTCCAATAAATTAACACAATTAGAAGATACCTAATAATTTAAAAAGTGATAAAAATATCAAAGAAACAACAGAAAATTTTGTGCTTATGTAAATGATCAGAAAAGGTTAAAATTAATTTTTTAAGAAATTTTTAAAATTATTTTTAAGAATTAAAATAATTTTATACTTAAAATAAATACATTAAATATTTTATTGGATATTTTTTATTAAATCGTTTTTAACTAAAAAAAAATATTTTGATACATATGTACAAATAATAAAAGAAGCATTAGACTTTAAAAAAATAAATTTGTTTTTTCCAAATGTTTATAAAAATTGCATGATTTTAGCTAAAATAACAAATTTTTTTATTTTATTATTTTTTGGATTAATTTACTTTTATTTTTAAATTAAAAATAAATTTATTTTATTTTTAATAAAAATATTTTTTAGCCAACAATTTAATAATATTAATTCTTCATTTAATTCAAATAAATCACATTTAAATCAAAAAGAAGAATTATTCTCTAAAATTAACACAAATAATTCTTCAATTCAAAATTCTTCTCCAATTAATTCAAAAATTCAAAATAAAAGTCAAGAATTACAAAAAACATTTAATACCTCTATAATTCAACAAAAACAACAAAAACCCCCTCCATTGCCTCAAAAACCTTTATTAAATCTTTCTCCTTCTTCATCTATATCTAGTCATGGTGTTCCTATTTTATGTACAAAATCAGCACTTCGAATGCCTTCAAAACATTTAATTGGAAGAAATATTAAAAATAATATTGTAAATAATGAAAAACAAGAAAATGAAGAAGAAAAAGTAATTTTTAAAAATTATTGTGATTTATTAGTGAAAGGTCAATTTTTCCTATTTGGAATTTGAAATCCAGAAAATTGTTCTTGAGGGATTTTTCGAGTAATTCTAATCACAAATCGATCCCAAGCTTATGAAACAGGATTTGGGGCCGTTTCTTCCATCAAATACCACTTGATCTAATCTCATATTTAATATTCATTTATATTTATTTCATTTTAGAAAGAATTAAATAAAGAGAAATCAACATGTGAACAATTACAAATTAATAAAACAACTGAAATAAATTATTGTGATAATATTCAATCTAATCCAAAAAATACCTCAGAAACTGAACAAGATAATGAAATAATAAATGAGGAGAATATTACAAAAATTATTGAAGAAGAAAAATTAAATAGTAAAAATTTGGAAAAGATAGTTGATGATATTCAAATTATTATGGCTAAAGGCAGTGAAAGTTTGGAACAAAATCAAGAAAACGTAGAGTTTTTAATTTTTTTTTAAACTATTTTTTAAAGCTCAAGATTGGGTTTAAAAATAAAATTTTGACATTTTTTGAAAAATTAAAATGAAAATTTAAGGAAACCAATAAATTTATTAATGAATTAATTTTTAAGTTCCCTCTAAAATTAAAGTTTCACCTTATTTTTAAATGTTTTTGGAAGTTTTCATATTTCAACTTTATATAATTCCAAAAAATCTTATTTTTTCAAAACTCTCATAAACATATTAATTCTCCATCAAAAAATCATTTTTCACTCCATTAAAATTAAAAGAGAAAAAGTGTTTATTTCATTCCTCATCATTTTGTACAGCTGCAATTGTACTTCTAAAAAATATTAACTTTCTCTTTTTGCTTTCCCTCAAGGCCATTCCTTTAAATAATTTTTTAGTAACTTTATCGTCCATTTGTTTTTCCCTTCTTTTCTAAAAATTTTTCACTCATCATTCAGTTCCTTATTTTTATAAGAAGCAACAGTTGTAATAAATTTATATGTTATTGTCAATTCGGTTGGTAATTCAAAAGTTGGGGAGATTTTATTTTTCCTTTTTGTTTTGTTTAATAATGTAGTTGATATTAACTAAAGTAAATAAATATCTCTCTCAATTTTTATTATTTTTCTATCCTCAAAGAGATTTACCGCTTTTTGATGATTTTGATTTTAAATTAATTTTTAAGTCATTAAAAGTTGAGAGTAAAATAAAATTAGGTAGTAATTTAAATTCATCCTCATATATTTTGAACTCTGAATATAGTGAATTTTTAACTATAATATACTCTTTTTAATTAATTAAGATGCTCTCTAAAAAGTATCTTAATAAGATACCCCTAATTAAGATACTCTCTCTTATATTAAACCTCTATATAATGAACTCTTTATCCTTCGAGTCCACTATATCGGGAGTTCATTGTATATATTAGACAATAACTTCAAATGAAAAAAATATTCTCAACTATTAAATAACTTAAAAATGACCAAAACTTTTCTTTAAGCTAAATTTGATTTGTAAAAAGCCTTAGAATTTGTTTTGACATTTTATAGCTAAAAAAGATGATTGATTAAGATAGTGATCTTCTTTTAATTCTTTTTATAAAGAGAAAAGAGACATTGTCTGTCAATTGGACAAACTTTCTTTTAAAATATTTTCTTCTAAACTAATTATAACTGGCAATATAGTTGATAGAAATATGTAACTTATATATTGATGAATTAAATCGATTAAAAATAAAATTTTTGTCTCAATTTTTATTGTCAAATAAATTAAAAATCATTTTTAAAATTTTTTAGTTAAAATCATCACAAGAATCATCAGAATCACAACAACAACAATTAAATAAAGAAGATTCTGAAATGCCACCACAAACTAAAAAAGAAGACCAAACAAATAATAAACAAAATTTATCAAAACAAAATAATTTATTAGGGTCTTCAAATAAACGTTCAAGTATTAATACTTTATTAATAACACCTTCATCTACAAGAAAGTATTCTTCACAACAAAAGCCTTCGTTTTCAATTAATAAATCAAAATTAAATAATTCAATTTCTCCACCTTCACAAATGTCTTCTAGCAATACTTCTACAGTTTTATCTACACCAGATTGTGCAGAATTAAATATTAGTCAATGTTCGAATATTTCAACAGAAAATAATAAAACAAAACAAAGGAAACAGGTAAATATGTGTTTTGGATTTATTGTAGATACTTGAATATTTCATATTGTTATTGGCGATTCTGTCAATAATTCTCTATAAATATATAAATAATATTAATATCCTTTCAATTAACGATAATATCCTACTACCGAAAATGGGTCGAAAATAGGAGTCGAAAAATCGGAACTGACCCTACTGTCGGAACTTGGAAATCTTAGAAACTTCCCGAAATCAGACGAAAACTTAGGAACTAGAAATTCGAATATAAATATAGACCTATTTAGAATTCCGAATTAACTAAAAAATTATTTGAATAATTCATGCATATTTTATCAATTTTATTTACTTTTCTAGTGTTTTTCAATGCCAACAAGTGCAACACAATCTATGGTGGCAAGTACATCAGCAACCTCTGCCTCTTTGCGTTCTTCTCTCCTTTCTGGAAATGACAGGCCTAAATCTTTACTTCCATTACAATCTTCTAAATTAATCCGTCCTTCTAATATTGGAAGAACGACAAATAAAAATATAAAACAGAATGGAAAACAAGAAGTTAATATTTTGACAAATTCTGGAGGAAAACCTTCAATGTCAAAAATATCAACAAAATCAGCAACGAATTCTCCTCAAAATAATAACACGGTAATTAATATCTTTTTTGGTTATTTTCGGTTAGAAATATTATTCCCTCTGTAGTTATAGAGTCCAAGACTCAAATGTACTCAACTGACATACACCTAAAAAGTTATATTTGTAGACATGAGAAGACTAACTTACTCTGTGCTCTCTAACCTCGTCTTTTCTTTAAGACATTTAGTTAACTTGTAATTAAACTTGTTAAGACTTAAGTATATAACTTTGATTATTTTATTAATAAGGATTATTTTATAAATTTGTATATATTTTTCGTTCGTACTGTTTAGAAAAACTGAACATTTACATTAAAAATTTGAAGATATTCTGTCGAAATAGTCCTTTAAAGAAAAACTCTTGGAGAGATTAATTTTAAAAAAATTAGTTATCAAGATTTAATTTTGTGTTTATTTCCAGCTTTCTAATTAGAATCAGCTGTTTCAAAATTGAACGTCTTCAATTGTCAATATTTATTTTTTAAGGAGAAGAAACCAGTACTAGCAGTTAAAGGTGTATCTGTTTTGTCAACAACACCAGCCACCCAAAAAAGGCGACCCTCAAGTTCTAATTGCTCAAATGGAGTGTTATCAACAGATTGTAATAATACAAATAATTCAGCTACAGATCCTTCTTTAGTTGAACAACAAAAAAGAAATAGAGAAAATGTAGCTGTTGGTGTTGTTAGTCCAATGCTACAAAAACATGAAAATAATTTTATATTAAATAATCAAAATTTGGATGATGTGGCAGTTGATAATACAATGGGTATTGTTTTAGTTGAAAAAAAGGAAGAAAATAAATTAAAAGAAAAAGGTGTTAAATTTTTTAACTATTTTTGAAAATATAATTTTATAGATCAAATAAATCAAAATGTCATTTCATTAACTACTAGCAATGAAGACAAAAATAATAAACAAAAAGCTTCATGTTCTACTAATCAAGAAGAATTAAAATCATCATTAAAAAATAATTCAAATTTATTAACAAATGAAAAGAAAATTTTAATAAAAAAGCCTTCAAATTTAAATAAAATATTATTACCTGTAACATCTACAAAAATTGGGAAAATAAAAATAAAAGAAAATTTAACAAAAACAACAAAATTATTACCAAAAGGAAATGAAAAAATAATTAGAGAAGAAGAAGAATGCCCACAATCTCCATTAATGCCTCCACCACTTGCACCAACAAAATTATGTAATAATGGACAATCATTATTGAGAGGGGAATTACAAGGCAAGTTTTTTAAAATTATTTTAAAAATTACTATTTCTTTATTTATCTAATCCAATCTTAAATTTTCAGAAAATTCCAGTTCGTCTAAAATAGTGTAGAAAAATTTCGCCTGCGGCGCTTTAGAATTTCCTAAACCATAGGGACGAGAAGTCCCTTTCTTCTTTACAAAATTTTCGATTCTTTTCTGGCATATAATGAATTTCCTAAATATACAACCTACCTATTTTTATTTATTCAAATAATTCTTCATTCTCATATCTATAAATTCTTATGCTCGTTAATTTTTACTAATTTTCTTTTTATTATTAAAATAATTATTGAAAGGGTGAAAATAAATAATTATGTGAATTATTAATATTATTTAGAGCAAAACAGGTTCCGTTGTTTTTTCCTCTATCTCTCATTTATTTAATTCTTCTATTTTTCAATTTATTTATTAATTTTGACCTTTACAAAAAAACTTTTTTAAAAGAGTTTTTAAATAAATAATTATAAATAAAATTCGATTGTTATTCAAAATAAAAAAGTTTTTTTATTTTTATTTTTGTCCATTCCTCTTCAATTAAAATATTCATAAATATATTTATTTCAGTTCATTTCCCCCTCTTGAGTTCTTAATATTATCTTTCTATTTTGTTCAAAATTTTTGTTAATCTCCTCAAATCCCCCTTATTTTGCTGGCGCAGCTCTTAATCATTTTCTTCTTGTTTTTCCTCTTTTTTCTGTTCTTTCCGTTAATTCTATCAATTTATTTTCTCCAACTAGACATTATTTTTAAGATTTGCTAATTAACTCAAAAAATAAAAGCAATCTCTATTGTGTCCATTCATTTTATGCCTCAATAAATTTTATTCAACAAAAAAATATTTTTCCTGCGCATTCTTTAATATTTTTTTGGAACAAAAATAAAAAATGAAATTCATGCTGTTTCATTAATAAACTAAAAATTTGTTTTTTATTAGTCTGACCCTAATCTAAATATTTTTTTTTCAATTTATTGTTTATTGACAGACAAAAAATATATAAACAAAAAAATAAATAAATAGATTTTAATACTTTAAAAAGAAAAATGGCTGTAATATTTTTTATATTTTCTTTTTTCCTCTAACTAGCTACAAATAAAATAAATTTATTGTAAAAAGTTGTAAAACTTTATAAATAAACAAAACACAAAAATATATTTAAAATAATTTTTATATTTATTTTTAGTCAATAATTATATTTCTTATCAAAATGATTTAAATTTTAAATATTTTTAAAAAATATTTTAAATGTTCGACTTTTCAGTATATTAATATTTTGATTAATTATAAATAAATAGTGTATTTAAATTAATAAACTAATTAATTTGAATATGAATTTTAATAAAAATTAGCATAATTTCACATCTCTCTTTATTGCCTAACATTTCACTCAATTCATTCATTAATATTAACATTTACTTCTAAAAATATAATTTTTCTTTCTCATGGCCCTTTATTAATTTACTTTATCCGCGCAATTCATTGCATGAACAGAATAATTTAAATATTTTTGGATTATTTGTAATTAATTTCTAAAATAAAAATATTTTCTTTTAAAAATTATTTCAACGATATTAGGCTAATCTATCATTTAAAAAAAACATTTTCTAAATACCAATATAATATCCAAAAGAATTAATTATTTATTCGCGCATATTAAATTTTCTTCTATTTTTATCCTTCCTTTCATTTTCTATTTTTAATATCGACTTCTCGACTAAAATTGGCACTTGGCCGTATTTACTAATTGCATTACTTATGTTTATGGCTAGTCAAAATGAATGAAAATTAAAAAAAAATAAATATATAGGCCAAGTATCGGCTTATAAATTTGTTTTTCCTTCTTTTTTTTCTTTGAAAGTCCATAAATTAATTTTTAAAATTAATTTCTTTAAGTTTCAGCCCTTCCTTGTATTTCCTCTTCTTCTTCATCTTCTTCCCCCAACGAGGAAGAAGTTCAACAAAAACAACAACCACAAATTCAACATTTTCGTTTAGCAATAACTGCTGCTTCTAATGATTCAACAACAAGTCAAGATTCGTTAGATTCTGTTAGAACAGCAATTCATTGTCCTAAACAAACAAATAATTCTAGTCAAGAACAACAAATGTCACAAAAAATTAAACAAATAGAAACAACCTCTGGGTCAGAAAATTCTGAAATTTTATTGCCGAAAAGAAGAGAAAATGAAAAAATAAAAGATGAGAGTTGTTCGAATCAACAAATTGGTAAAATAAATATTTTTAGTTAATAATTATTTAGAAAATAGAAATTCAAAATTCTAATTAGTTTATCCTTCAAAACTTTATTTTTTATCGTAGAAATGTTAGAAGTTTTAATTTTCCAGATTTTTATTACGATGCGAAATTCCTGGATTCAGTTGCTTAGAAATTAAAAATTTCCAATCATTTAAATATTTTTTAACCTAGGGGAAATTTTTGAATATTTTGGTCTTTCATTGAAAATTTTTTTTCCACAAAAATTATATTTCTGATTTTTCCTTTTTTTTGGGAAATTAAAATTTGATAATAGAAAAAAGAAAGAAAGGATTGCTTACATTATTAAATTTTTATTAAATATTTTTTAAATAAATTTTCTTTTTTAAGGTTTTACTAACAAAAATAAAGAATTAATTGAAAGACTATCCGAACCACGCAGAATATCTTCTGATACAATTAATAATATTTCTACAAGACATTCATCAACAACTATTTCCTCAATGCTTAAATCTGATGGAAATAAAAATTATCGTTATACTACTAGAGATGATTGCATTAATTTGTAAGTATTTTTAATTAAAAAATCCTTCAAAAAATATTTTTTTTTCATTTTTTAAACAAAAAACCCTTTAGGCCACAGTTGCCATTAAAAATTAGACATTTTATAATTAAATATTTATTTTAATTAATTAATTTAGTAATTTACTTTTTATTTTTTTGCAATTAATTTTCCTTCTTTTTTCTGATTTACTCTAAAAAATTGTAAAATAAATAACCTTCCAATCTTCTTTTTTTATCCTCTTATATATCCTCAACTATTAAATATCTTCTTCCTTTCCCCATTTTTTGGTCATTAATTGCCTTCCAGAAGAAGTAAAATACCAAAATGGCTTTCATTTTTTGGCCTTAGTCTAAACAGCATTTTTTCTTCACATTTACTATTTTAATGACCGGAAAAAATCTTAGGCGATTTTTCTTTCCTCTGAGTATTTATTTATTGTCCCATTTCTTCTCTTAAAATATCTTGACCACCCTTTTAGCTTAAACCAATTTATGTAGACAAAATTGTGTTTTTTCTCTCTTATAAAATTGGTTAAATTATTAAATATATTAATTCCCTTTAATTAGCTTTAATTTAAGATTTTAGGGGTAATTAAACTAATTATTAAATAGATATTTAATAAATTGCTAATTAGTGAAGGGACTTTTTACCGTATATTTTTTAGCTAATTCTCTTAAAATTATCAACTAATTTTATATCTAAAATTAAACAAATAGTCAGATTTTATGAAAAAAATTTAATCTTCTTTTTTGTCTGTTCAGTTTTACTGATTTAAACCAAATGTTTTGTTTACTTGGTCAATTCTCAAAAAATAGTAGTAAAGAATATAGCGGACAGTGGCCTTAGAATTTATTATATGGCCCTAACAGAAGCACTTCGCATTCACATCTTTTTGGCGTCACAACCAACAGATATATAACCCTTACTTACTAACCGCTCGATTCTCTCGGGAATATATTTAGAAGGGTAAAGGTTTTTTAGTGAAATAACCCTTTGGGTGATCTTTTGTTTTGGCTATTCATCCAAAACTAAAAAGTAAAATTTATAAGAAACTCTCTATTATTTTGACTATACAATCCATTTAGTTGACTCCAGTTATAACCCTATTAATGGCCAGCATATATTATGGAGAGGTTATAACGAAAGTCAATTTTATCACTTTCCTCTACATCCTCTAGATAATTTTGGATTAATAACCAGAATCTGGATTAACCTATTGATAAATTCTCTATTTTCCATATTTTTAACTTTTATTTTGAATTTTTATTAATTAAATTCCTATCTTTAAATTTTCTTATTTTTAATTTTCTTTTTCAATTTGTTGATGAGAATATTGGAATGCAAACCTTTTTTTAGAAAATTATTTTTCAATTTCTTTCCAAAAAATGAGAACAAAGTTTTTGTATAAAAAATGGAGAGAAAATAAAATTAAACGAAATAAATTATAACAAATCCTTCCTTTTCTACCTTCAAAATTTCCCTCAATTTCCTGCAAATTCAAACAGATTCCAAGGCCAATCAATTTCATTTTTTAGTATTTTATATATTTGTTGCTTTTACTGACACATCTGCGCGATTTTTATTCTTTTTTGTCCACCAACAAAATAAATTTTTAAATTCCTTTTTTTTCATTTAATATTTAATTCTTCTAAATCTTAATTTTATTCTTTAAATTTACGTAATTTTTAATTATTTTAAAATATTTACTCATAAATAATTATTTAATATTCTATTTAAATATTTTGATGTTTTTTTAATTATTCTATAAACATCTTGAGACTTTTCTCTTTTTTTTTTCTTTGATCTAATTACAAGATTTATTTATAAAAAAAACATCCGCACATTTGTTTCCTCTTTTCTAAAAAAACTCTTGGACTTGTTTTTTGTAGTACTATAATATTTCTTTCATTTTCCATATGTTTTTCTTTAAATGTTGCAATTATTTTTATTTGTTTATTTATATTATCTTAACAATATTTTCGATAATTTTATTCTATTTTTATCTCAATGACTTTTATTAATTAATAACTGATTAGTAAATATTAACTATATATTTTACTTATTTTATTAATTTAAAGGAATCTTTCCTTTTTCAAACCAACCATTTTGTGAGGGCCTTTATTTGAGTTTACTTATTCGTTTAAATTCTTTTTTTTTCACCGCTTTTAAGGGAATCTGGCGCCTTTTTCTAATATTTTTGTTTAGTCATCCGATCTTCTTCCTCTTTATTTTTACCTCTCAATTTCAATCTTCCGTCCTTTACCTCTTTTCTATTTAACCTTTTCTGCCCTCAAAGCTCAGCAGGCGACAGAATTAAATCCGAAAATCTCCATAAAAATTCGCGCTCTTTATTCTTTTGTGTTTGGCTTTATTTATGTTCTTCAACAGCTGCAACAAAAAATGTAATAATAATCCTATAGTATATTTTCAAAAAATTATTTATGGACCACCTACTTACGTCTTTATATATATATTTAATTAATATACTGATGTTGAGATTTATGTAGTTATTTTAGTTTATTTTTAAAAATAAATTTTTTTTTGGAATTAAAAAGGATTATTAGTACGTTTATTTACTTAAATGACTTATCTGACATTTTATTATTTATCTAACTAAATCTCATTTTTTTCTTATTTTATTTTTAAATATTTTAAAATCCTCTAGAATTTATTAATTTTTAATAACCTTTTTCTATTTTTCAAAATTTTTTTGAGTAGAGGTCATTATTATAACAACTTATCTATAAAGGGATTGTCCGTGCCATTCACTTGAAATAAAAAGTTTTTTTTATCCCATAGAGACTTTTATGAGGTTATTTCTTTTTTTAAATGCTTTTTCGTTTTTTGGTCTTTATTGCTTTTCTTTTTTGGTCATTTTTAAACAATACTTTTTGTGTGAGGATTTTCTCTAAAATAACTACAAAAATATTTATTTGCAAAAATACTTTATTAAAAAATATTTTTCTTTTTTTTTCATTTTTTCATTTTTGAATTGTTGCTTAATTTTAAATACAAACAATTTATTTATAATTCTATAAAAATATTTACATTAGTTTTAAAAGCATGAGTGAATAAATTTCGCGGGATACTAAAGGTGCAAATAATGGGTGTTAGCTGGAAATCGTCAAATAATTGAAAGAGTTGGCCAAAGAGTGGATATTTATTTTAAAAAGAGAGAAAGAGAATGGTCACTCAATAAAATAAATAAAAAAAATATTTTTATTCTGGCCAAATTTCGGCAATTTTTATTTTTATATAATTTAACTAAAAGGGTTTTTCACTGTATTTAAAATATATTTTTTTAATTTTGTTTATAAAAATCATGAATCATCATTTTTATTATTTTTAGCCCTAATATTGTCTATTTAATTTGTTATTTTCTATTTTTTATTTTTAAAACTAATTTCAGTTTTTCCAATTTTTAGTTATGCAGCCAGTTCATGTTCATCTCTTTCTAGTGCCCTATCCGAACCTTTAGATGACGATCAATTTTCGACTTCTGATTTAACTACTGCAAGTTCTTCAGGAGGACAAAATTCTCCAGAAAAACATCCAAATATGGACTTTATTGGTTTTAGAGCTCCCCATCCCCCTCAACGACAACAACAATTTCTTCAACCACCAAAAATGAGAACAATACAAAATAGGTAAAAAATATAGCGTTGCATTCACATGATTTTTGATTATTTTTAGAGGTTCTCCTTCAAATTTAATGGGCCCTTTAGGAATGCCTGTTTCAAATAAATATATTCAACAAAATAAAATAATACATCCACAACAATGGCAACAACCAAACAATAATAATCGTTATAGTGTTGCTACAACATCTGATATAACAAGACCATCAACATCTTGTAGTGGAAATAATGTTGTGAGTTTATTTTTTAATATTTGAAAAATGAAAAATAAATAGAAACTTGTTGTATAGATTTGTTAGTTTAAATTATTTTAATTTTTATAAAATTATAATGAATATTTTTAATGATCTCATTTTTTCAGTTCCCAGTCATTTTACTTATATGCAGTTATAATTAATTTAAAAAAATTAAAAAAAAATGTTCCATTGAGTAAATAATTTAAATAAAAAATTATTAATAGGTAATTAATAATTAATTATTTTTAAATATTTGCCTATTATTAAAAACTCTGCAAAAATAAGTAAAGAAATGCTAAAATATTTTTAGTACAAAATAGTTATTTTTGCTAATTTATTTTATTCAAAATAAATTTTTAAAAAATAAAAGATTTTTTGAATAAGATAAGCAATTTCTTTAAATTTGCATTATTTTTGGGTTGAAAATAAGCAATTTTTGGTTAACCCACTCACTCTGTCCCCTTCGGAATTGGCTATATATTTTTGACATTTTTGAGAGATTAATTTAACAAAATAAATGAAAGGATTTTATAAAAGTTGTAAAGAAAATAAAAAATTGCCAAAATTTGAAGTGTTTTATGAGATAATATTTGGTTTTATAAATTTATTGGAAAGAATTTGTGACAAGAAAAGCGCGAAGGAATGAAAGAAAAAAAATTGTGAGAGATTGTCAAAAATGTCCAAAATAAAAAAAAAGGAGGAGCGCGGGAGTAAAGAAATTCTTTTTTAAAATTGCCAAAAATATAGGAAAAAAGAATTACTCAAAAATATAAGAGAAGGAAAGATGGACATAACCAAAATAAAATTTAAAAAAAAAAGAAAGAAAAGTATTTTCTCGGAAAGAGCTCATTTGCATTTTTCAACTGCTTTCTCATCAAAATTGTTATCCATAGCTTTAAAAATGTAAAAGGCTAATTTGTCGTTTTTCAGTTGAAAAAAGAAACACTAAAATAAAAAGGAGAGAAAAGTTAAAGTGTCTTCTTCCTTCCAATGAGTTGTGTTAAAAATATATATTTTTGGTTAGGCCAACTAAATAGTAGAAATTGGCAATTTTAGGATTTTATTTTTACTCATTTCTTGTCTAAAAGTGTCAAAATAAGCATTCCTTTACTTTTCTGAAAAAAATATTTTTTTGTAGCATTTTTCTTCAAGTGATGGTGGTCATATTCTTTTACGTAATTCTTTAAATAATTCTGGAGCACAATGGACAGATCCAAAAGAATCAACAAATGTTCATTTTTATGCTCAACCTGGAGGTGCTTTTGAAGAATATTCTCCTCCATCTTCGACATCACAATCTTCTTCTTATTTTCGTGCTTATCATACTTTTACCTCTGCTAATTTTCAACAAATACAACAACAAAGGAATCAAGTAAATTTTTTTTTTCTCATAACATTAAAAAAAAATAAAAATCAAAAATTTTAGCAACGTCGAATTCTTTCACCTCCCCACCATTTAATGGCTCTAAGTGATGACGGTGATACTTTGAGTGTTGCTGCTGGTGAAATAGGTGGACAACAACAACAACAAATGTTGTCTTCTGCATTTGGGCGACGTCCTATGAATGGACAACAAACTGGAGAAAATAATGGTAATTAATATTAATTTAAAATTAAATTTAAAAATTAATATTTTAGGAATATTATTTGTAAAATTAAAATTAATAAAAATTTTAAACTTTTTTATTTTTCTTAAATATCTCAATTATATTTCTATTAAATTTCAAAAGATTCTTCAATTCGTCATCCAGCTTACCACACTCATTCATTAGACCGTCATGCACATTTACGAATATTCCAACAACCAAGAATCCCTCCAATGCAAAATGGAGGTATTCCAACACGTAATGGAAATATTAAATTATCAACACAAACAAAACAACAAAATAATCAATTTAATTCTTTATTAATAAGTCCAAGACATTTTGCCTATCCATCTTCAACTTTTGCCTCTACTCCAAATAATCAAATGATGCAACAAGATAAGAAAATGGGGTCAAATAATGGTAGGGAATTATTTTAAAAAATAATTTAAGAAATATTGGCACTTGTGTTGTTTACCTTCTCATCCCTCCACCTCCTCCCCCAATCCATAAGAAAAGTAGTTATCGGATTTATTTATATTATAAAATTTCCAAAGGGCTTTTCAAGATGACTAGATTGATGCCATTACCAGTCCATTACTCGCTCTATTTGTATTACTTCGATTTGTCGAAGTAATACTTAGAACTAATGACCCCTTCCTCCTTAAATTACACATAGCTAGATCACTGGGATCCGACAATTACTTATTTTGCAGAGGTTTAACTACATTTAAGTGCCAAATTATTTACCTACTATAAATTCTTTTGTTTAAATTACCAAATTTATTTTTTATTTGCCTAAAATAACTAACTCTATATTATCTATAAAAATTAACATAAATATTAAAAGCTTTTTCTTTTTCTTTGTTTCATTGCTTTTGCTTTCAAAGCCTTTTTTGTTTATTATTTTTAGCTCACATTCAACAAAACAACAATTTAATACAAAGAATAAATTCAAATAATTTTAATCAAAATTATCGTCCACAAAGTTCAGCACGTTCTTGTGCAATTTTTGAAGAAGAAAATATTTCAAATAAACGTTCAGCTTCTCTTTCAGCAATGTCACGTTCAATGGTAACTGTCATTAATGGAAATAATACAAAACAATTAAATGAACAACAACAAATTAATGAAAAAAATAATTCAGAAAATAGAGAAAGTAGAGTAATTGAATATATTCAACAATTAATTAATTTACAAAACAAAAGAAATAAAAGTTTTAAACAACAACAAATACCTTTACCTCCACCAAGAAGAACTGCTATTTCACCCAATTTTTTAAATAGAGTACCCCTTTCTTTACCTAGAAATGATGGTAATTTATTTTATTAGCTTTTTTAAATATGCTTTTATTTGGTTGCTTGATATTTGCTGACAAAAACTTATCTAATTTTGGGATAAATGACCAATGGGCCATGGCTATCTAATGAATACAGTCGAATTCTGTTATAGTGCTACCGGGATTTTGGCCTCACTTTGGGTATAAGGCCATCAGGCCAAAAAATGTTTAGTTAACCTAATGATTTCAGTCGTTTCGGTTATAGTTACACTGGGATATAGAGTCAGATACAAGTCCATCAAATGTTCTGTCTATACTAGCACTAGATCCGGATTCGACTACCTTTAGTAATTTTGACCTTTTTAACTCGGTTATTACATTACCTAATTATTAGCTGTCCGCAAGTATTGCTCTATCATTTTATTTGCTTTTTACAATTTCTTAGTTATAATTTAGTTGCAAAAAATATTTTTAGTTTTTTTAAAATAGCTTTGCCTTAAATATATTTTTAAAAAATATTTATTTAATTTTCCCCTTTTATTTTTAAGAAAACCAAAAATTAATATTTAAATATTTTAAATTATTCTAAAGGTTCACGTATTTATTCAAATCTTCCAAATAATGTACAACAACAAAAGTTTTCTTCTGCTAACAATAGTTGTTTAAATTCCCCTAATAAAATTCAACTTATTTCTTCTGACGAAATTATTCAACAACAGCCAGGCTCACAACTTTCATTAATTTCTTCTCTTGGTTCTACTTACACAAATAATGTAAATAAATTAAAAAATATTTTTTAAAAAAATTAATATTTTCTTTAGATAGAAGAACGTTATGAATGGGAAGTTAATAAACTTCAAAGTGAATTAGAATCTTATAGAACAACAGTTTCTTTACTTAATCAAAGACATAGTGGATATAATTGTATGTTACAAATATTTGATACAAAACTACAAACAATTATGTTAAGTTTGTCTAAATTACAACAAAAAAGACATGTTAAGGTAAATAAATTATTAATTATTAGAAGACGGATTTTTAGGCAAATTATTATTTTTTAAATAAGCCTGATATTGAAATAATAAAACCCGGTGTTACCCGTGCTGTAAAGCCGGTGCTCTCTTTTTTAAATTTTTACGATTTTGAACTTTTATGGAAAGTTAACTAATATGTTTGATTTTAACTGCCTCTCTATTAATTTTTTCCACTATTTTAAGTGCCTATTTTTTTGGTTTTTAAATGCCTAAATAAGGAATAATTTTAGCCTTTTCTTTTTTAGAAAACCGGGCTCTATTTAATTTTTTAAATTTTTATTTTTTTAAAGAGAAATGAAGTTGAAAGATTATGTAGAGAAATTGAGCATTTACGTTCTTTAAGTATTAGTGCCGGTGTTGTACCTAAAGAACAACAACAATTAAATATTAAAAAAGAAAATAATAATTCTTTACCTCCTTCAAATGATAAAGAAATAATTGAAAAAGAAAAGAATATTAAAATAATAAATGAAAAATCATCTTCTGTTGGTAGAGGAGAACAAACAGAAGGAGGAGGGAAAAAAGCTGGATGGGTAAATTATTAAAAATTAAAATAATTTAAATTAATTAAATATTTAAATAAAAAATAATTAAAAAATTTAAGAAAACTAATGTAGTAGTAGATAATCAGGTTAGTGGCGATAAGTGTTGTATAGTAATGGTAGTTGTCCTTTCTATTTTTTTATTGGATTAGTCTAGTGTTGTAATTATCTTTTAAAATTTATTTTTTAAATTTTCAATTTTCCCTGGAAATTTTTTAATGATTGTTTTAAGATATTTAATGATCCCTGTACAAAGGCTCATTATAATTTTAAAAACATTCCACACGAAAAATAAGCCACAATTTTTTGTACTATATTTCTGTGTTTGTAATTTTGATATTAAATTTTTTTACAACTTTTATTATGTAAATTTAATTAATTTTTATTTTATTAGATTCGAAGTTCTTTTACTCGTGCTTTCCAAAAAGGAAGTAGCAAAAAGAACAAACAAACACAACAACAAACAAATGAAGAAGAAAAACAAAAAATAAATGAAGAAAATATTGATGGGAAAAAGTAAAATTAAAAATAAATAAAAATAAAATTAATTTATTTAAATTTTAAAGAAATGAACAACAACCTTTTTATGTTAAATCATTAAAAAAAGAATTAGAAAATAAAGAATTAGCATTAACCGATGTACAATTAGATGCACTTGATAAAGCAAAAGAAATTGATATTTTAAGAGAAACTGTTAATAAATTACAAGTAAATTAATTAATTTAATTTTTTAATTTTTTAAAATACTTGCGGATTTGTCCGCAAATTTTGTCCGCAATTTTTAAATATTTTTACTTTTTAGCATGAAAATCGAATGTTAAAATACAATTTTTCTTTGCTTGAACGTCGTGTTCGTTCTGAATCTAGAGCTAGTTCTCATATTTCGTTAAATACAAATTTATGTTCTGGTGGTCCTCCAGATTGTTCTGGAGGAGATTTAGATGTTGATGCTTTAGAAGAAGTAAAAATGATAAAATTAGATATTGAAAAAAAAGTCTTTTTAAGGCAGCCAATCAATTATTGGAAGTACCTGAACATTCTAATTTACCTTTATATGATATTGTTGCTTCATCTCCTTCTAGTGGAGATTTTTCTGTAAATACAACAACAACAGGCAGTAGTTTAGAAGCACGTAGCAATAAAAGTCAGAGAACTAGTATTGGATCAAATATTTCAAAAAGTATTTAATTTTTAGTTTTTAATCAAATTTTATTTTCAACTAATTATTATCAAACCCAAATTAATGGCAATATCGATATAGGGACCGTTCTCCCAAAATGCTCACCGGGTTTTATCCCGTAGTTATTTCTTGACGATATATTTTTAAACGTTCACACTTAAATTTTTAAAAGTCAGATTTACAGAAAACACGTTAAATATTAGTGAGGATGGAACCAGTTAATTTATTTAAAATAACTACAATAATTTATATTTAAAATATTTCTTTAGCAAATCAACAACAATTTATAAAAGTTGTTTTATGTGTTGATATGAGTGGACGTTTAAATATAGAATCTACTACTAATAATTCATCAACATTACCTCCATCTTCTTCTTGTTCTTTAGCTTCAATTTCCCGTGCAAGTTCTGGTTCTTCTTCAACACTTTCTTCTCTTGGGAGTGCTTTAAGTGGATGTGGAAATAAACGAAGAGAACTTTCAATTGGGCATTTATCTCTTCCTTTGGCAGAAGGAATTAATTGGAGAGATTTAGACCAACAATTGGGACTTTTATTGGAAGAATATCTTCGTTAGTCTTATAAAAATCAAATTAATCAATTAAATTAATTTAAAGACCGAATAGACCCAGATTTGTCATTAGGCGTTGATTCTTATTCTAGTATTATTGGTTATCAAATAATTCCTAAAAATTCTTTGGGAATACCTAATGAATGGTTAATACGTCGAAGAAATTCAATTGATGATTATTTAAATATTAAAAATAATCAAAATAATGAAATGGAAGAATTAAATCCAAAATTATCTCCAGAAGAAGTTTTACAACCAGGAACATTAATTAGACTGAGATTGAGAGGTAATTTTAAATAAAAATGAAAATCACTACATATTTAATAATAGTTTACTTATTTTCTCTCCAACAAAATATTTCCAAAGTAGAATTTCCTTGAATGATTTTTTCTGACGTGTTTCAAATTTATTTGAATCGAATAAGAATAGAGAATATCCCAATAATCCCAAGAATATATATCTCATTTCACATTGTTAGGTTCGGTTTCATGTTTCCGTATATAACTTTATATACATAGGATTAATCAAAACAGCGATGGGAGGGAATTTTAGCTTATTCCAACTCCTAATAAAAGTCTTACTTTTTAAGTCAACTTTTCAATTTAATAATCCCAAAAACTAATTTTTAAAATTAGTTTTAAATAAATATTTCCTTTTTTAATTTAAAGGAGTATCTCAACATTCAGTTGATTCATTAGTTCTCGAAAGTTTATTTCCAAGAAATTTACTTGAACAATTACTTGACCAATTGGAGAAATATCGTCGTTTAATACTTTTTGGAACTGCTGGAATTGGAAAATCTAATTTAGCTCGTTTAATTGCAAAATATTATTTAATGAAATTTAATATAGAATTAAATAATAAATCTTTAATTGAAATACATTTTCCTACAGAAAATAATAATTTAATGGAAAATGAAACAAAAATTCAACAAGTTTTTATTTTATTTATTTTTTATTAAAATAATTTTTTTAAAGGCAAAAGAACAATTATTTAATGCTTTAAATTCTCAAAATAATTTATTTTCAACATTTATTTTATTAGACAATTTACCTTTAAAATATTTAAATGGAATTGTTTTTGATGTTTTTCAATCTTTTGATTTAAAAAATAAATCATCAAAAAATAAATTAATTCCTTTTGTTATTTGTACACTTAATAGAACAAATTTGGCAGAACAATTAATTATACAAAAATTACAAATTTATCATAATTTCCATCTTTGTCCACTTAATCAAAAAATGGAAGCAGTTAATGGTTTGTATTAATTAATTAGAAATATGAAAAAAAAAGTTTTGCAACGGCCGGGAATCGAACCCGGGCCGCCCGCGTGGCAGGCGAGCATTCTACCACTGAACCACCGTTGCTATACATATTATCTTTTATTCCTCTCTTATATAATTTATGCATTTTTTTCAAAAATAAACAGGTTTCTGTGTTTAATCCAAAATACTTTGCTATTTAACTGTCGAATAATATAAACTAAAATTGTTAGTCAACTAAATAATTCATTGGAGACCTTCACCTAATCCCCCTTCAATATACCAATTCAGCTATACAGTGGAGACCTTCATTTTATCCCACTCTAACATCCAATCTCCTAGTTATCCCGCCTGATTTTAGTCTCGGTCACTTCTAGCACCTTTTTCAAGCCAATTCCCTTACTTATTCGGATTTCGTCTGAATTTTTTTAGAAATCCCCATCTTATATTAAATATTTATTAATTATTTTTAGGATATCTTGGACGATACTTACGACGTAGAATGGCCGAACAAACATTATCTTCAATTTCTACATCTCTTCCATCTTCTTCATTATCTTTAAATTCTCTAGATTCTCTAATTGACTTTTTGAACCGTTCTCTTTATTTAATTAATGAATTTATTGAGAGAACAGCTAATGGAGGTTCTAATGTTACTTTAGGACCAAGAATATTATTACAATGTCCATTAGAGGGAGATCAAGCCAAAGAATGGTTTATTCGTCTTTGGAATGATAAATTAGTTCCTTATTTACGTAAAGCTGTTATTGAAGGTAAAAAATAAAAGAAATTTTTTTTAAATAAAACATTTTATTTTTAAGGAAATAATCCAAAATCAGATTTAATTGATTTAACTGAACAAATTAGATCAATATGGCTTTGGCAGAATTTTTCTGAAGAATTAAAACGAATTGAGATTAAATAATTTAAATAAATTGTTATAATTTTTGGCTGCCTTTAATTTTTATTATTTTACAAATAATTTTTTTTTGTTTATTTTTCCCAATTATTTTTGTATTCATTTAATTGTCATATTATAATTAGATTAATTTTTTATTAATTATATTCTGTTAATAAATAATTATTTTGTTAATTTGTAAATATGTATTTGATATTAACTATTAATTTTTTAAAGAAAAATCAAATTTTATATTCTCTAATTCTTAATTATCAAATGTTTATAAGCTGTGCTTAATAATTAAATTAAAATTTTAAATTATTTTTACTACCTATTTTATTAAATATGTAGTTTTAAAATTTTCATATTTTTTATTTGATAATAATCTATAGTCTTAACCTTTTTATATTTTCCCAAACAATAAAAAATTTGTTATTTACAACAGCCTATTTATTTTTGTCCTATTTACAACGTCCCTTTGATCATTTTTTAGTTTTTTTTCGGTTTTAAAGGTTAGCAGCATATGCATAAATATGTTTTGCAGTTTTTACTCGCTTTATTATTCAGTTTTAGACAAAAACTTTTGCTCTTCTTTAATATAAATTTATTTAAATATCTGATTAGAATTAATAGTTGTTTTGAAATATTCGCTAAATTTAGATTAAATTTTTAGTTATTTTTAAATTGAACAAAATTATTCAGCCTTTTAATACTTAAAGTTTATTTTTAGAGAATATGTATAATCTACTAGATAAATCAAAACTTGATATTCTAAAATGTCTCAAATTTGAGAAATTATTTTCTCTTCAACAAACCAATCGCAATCTTTATGAATTAATTAAAGAAAATGAGGGGATTTTGGCTTGAAAGGAATTTTATTCGTTAAGAATTGTATTTTTTTTGAATATTTTTAAAAAATAGTAAATATTTTTTAGATTAATTTCGATAAAAGAGTTGAGGAATATTATAAAAACGGATATAAGGTGCGTTGCAAAATTATGGACGCACCCCAATTTTTTGAACTTAACAAGTTTTGTGAAGTCCAACCGTGCTGGAATTTTAAATAAAAACTACTCGTGTGATAAAAGCTAAAGATAGAGCACTAGAAAAAAATAGGGGTGCGTCCATAATTTTGCAACGCATCTTAAAATTATTGAAAACAATTCTGAAATCTTTAATTTTACACCAAATAATCAACTTACAACCAAGGTTAAAAATTTATAAGTTTTATTATTTCCATAGTTGATGTCACCAAATGAAATGCCCCTATATAAATATTTGCCCCTATAAAGGTGGTGGATAATGTTTTCTAATAATTTTTTTTTCAGTGGCAATCTGCAATTGATGAACATACTTCCTTATATTTAGCCACGGGAGATACTTTAATAAATGAAAATTTGATTGTTAATTTAGACAGAAAAGGTAAAAAACCCATAAGATTTTACTTCAATAATTTTATTTTAAACTTTCTTAAATTAAATTAAATTTAGTTATTAAATTACCTGTTTATCCAAAAAGTATTGAGGAAATGAAGAATATTCGTTTTTGGATTGAAAAACTCTTTCATTGTGCTTTTCGCTGCTTCGAACTTGACAATTTTATATTTAATCCAAAAATGATTGATATACTTTTTGACTCTTTTCCACTTAAATTTATTGTCGACATAGTATCTTTCAAATATTATTTGAAATCTAAAAATTTATTTGAATTTGCTCTGAAATTTGCTCTAAAATATCTTATTATAACTGAAAGTCTGGATATTAGTATTAATTTTTCCAAAATCGAAAATACAAAACAAAATAACCAAATTTTCTTAAATATATTGAAAAATGATGGTAATAAATTTCCTAAAGTTCGTTTTGAGGATCTTGCAGGACTTGTACTTCACAACATGATTATTAATGTAAGAAAGATTTTCTGTTTTTTGCATTATATTTAAATCTATATAAATAACTTTAAGACAAATAAAAAAAGAAAAAATGAATTTTTCGGATCTTCTTTCGCCAAAAAGACAAAACTTGATAATTTTCAATCTTTAGCATATAGAAACGTCAACAGACTTTTCAAATATGGTAGCTGATATTGAATTATATTACAATATTTGGCCTCGAATTAAATTAAGTGAAAGAGCAGAGAATGTTGATAAAACTTGGTTGGATCAAGGCATGCAACAAATAATACATGATTATGATTCTGATGATTCTTTTTTTGTTCTTGATGATTATTCAACAAAATATCAACTTTCCAATAAATATAATTCTGAAGTTAAATTCTCAATTTACAATGAAGAAAACGCAAATGGAAAAGTTCAAGAAGTTTACATTAAACGAATTATTTAATAAATAATAACCTTTGTTTTAAAAAGTTGATTTAGATTTGATTTTCTTTTTTGATTATTTATTTTTAAAATATAAAAAAAATTAAAATTTTAAAAAGGTCAGATAGAAAACTGATTTAAGTACATATTTTTATACATTATTTTTTATCTTTATGTGATATTTTTCTTTAAATTTATTTAGAATGATATTTAAGTTGGCGACTAAATTACCATGGACACGAAGATTTTTGAGATGTCAAGAGAAAACTTAAATAAGAATTCTTCAGAAAATAAAACTTTAATAATTATTAAAGTATTACAGTTTATTGTCTTCAACATAAATAAAATAATTTTGTACATAATTTTGTTTATGTCATATTTTTACTATTTTATGTTATCAAAAATCAAATAAAAAAGTGAAAGGAGAGAGATTTTATTTAAATGTTTATTTTTATTCTTTTCTGCTTTGTTTGTTTATATATTTCTTAACCCTTTGATTAATTTTCTTTATTCAACGTCAGCATATGTGGGCAAAAATAAAATAGAATATAAATAAGTAAACCACACAAACTCCAACAAAATAAATATTAATTGATAATTTTTGTTATTTTGCTGAGTAGTTATTAAATGGAGTAATTAATAACAAACAATATTTTTGATAATATTTATTATAAAATGAATAATTTCACCTGCATTCAAGGCCATTTCTTGTTTATTTGAACACTAATATTTTTATGAATTATGAGGAATTATCTCTCAAACACCCGAAAATTTTCATTCGATTTGTAATTAATTGTGACTTTATGATGTAAACAAAATATTTTTTATTTTAACATTAATAAAATGTTTTCACATATGAAACTGTCAGAAAATAAGTAAATTACTCTCCCATCTCTTTCACTACATTTATTTATAAAATAATTTTTTTGGAATTATTGAATGTACATACATATTTATTAGTTCATTAATATTTCCATATAATTATTAAGTTTTAATTAGTTTAATTAAATTAGAATAATATTTATTTAATATAGGTAGATTAAATTGACAAATCTTTAATAATTAATTAATCTATTATTATTCCAATTATGACAACAAATATAAATGAGGTGAGTAAATTCCCCTCAAAAATATCTAAATTTATACAATCTAATTAATATCAACAGATTGTCACCAACCAACGAAAATTCTTTAAAACGGGCGCTACTAGGCCTTTATCGTTCCGTAAGGAACAGCTTCAAAAGTTGCGTGTTATGATTGAAAAAAATGGTGAGCGTATAGCTGAAGCAGTCTATAAGGATTTGCGCCGTAATAAAGAATTAAATATGCAAATGGAGGTTGGGGGCTCTATAGCAGCCGTCGACTATTGCCTTCAGAATTTAGATGAATGGGCAAAACCAGAAAAAGTAAAATTATTTTAAGTAAATGTAATAATAAACTAAAATGATAAAAAGATTGCTACAAATAAACTTGGTGACCCAGAAATCCATTATGATCCAAAAGGAATTGTTTTGGTAATTGGTGCTTGGAATTATCCTGCTATGTTGGTAATTCAACCTGCTGCTGAAGCCATCACTGCTGGTTTGTAGGAAAAATATTTTGGAATAAAATTTAATAAAAATATTTTTATTTCCTCTCAATTATCAATTATTTTTTACAATTCTTTTATTAAATCAGGCAATACAGTGGTCATCAAACCTTCGGAGGTACTCCATATATTAAATTAAATTTTTTCCAAAATAACATATTTTCTCAAGGTATCGGTAAACGCTTCCCATTTGATGAAGGAGCTTTTTGATAAAACATTTCCAAAGGTGTATATTCTCTTATCACATTAATCTGAAACACAGATCGTTTAATTTAAATTAATTAAAGCTGGTTTTAAAACTATTTTTTCTAGAACTTCATTGCAGTAATCGAAGGTGCTGCAGAAGAGACAAAAGAAATTTTGAATGAACGTTTTGATCATATTTTTTATACTGGTAGTTCCAACATTGGAAAGATAGTGATGCAAGCTGCAGCTAAATATCTGACTCCTGTTACACTTGAATTGGGTGGAAAGTGGTTAGTAGAGAAAAATTAATTTGTACCTCTCAATAATTATTTTCCCAGCTCTTTATCTATAAGAAATTTAATCCAAGAATTCCAAGGAATTTAATCCAAGAATTCCAAGGAAAACAATTTTGGAAATAATTCACATTTATTTCTAGCCCAGTTATTGTTGAGAATGATGCTGATATTCAAAAAGCAGCTCAACGCATTGCCGAAGGTAAATGGCTTAATAGTGGGCAAACATGTTTGGCACCTGATTATATAATGACTACGACTGAAACGAAACCAAAATTGGTTGAAGCACTTCGAAAATCCATTGACACGATGTATGGGACTGATCCACAAAAAAGTGCTCATTACTCACGAATGGTAAATCAACGTCACTATGACCGGGTCGTCGAGATGATGAAGTCTAGCAAAGGAAAGGTTATACATCAGGCAGGTACTAATGATCGAGCTGATGTATTTATCCCACCAGTGAGTTATTGAAAGAGTTAGTCTCAATAAAATAATTAAAAATTAGACGATTGTTGAAACTGAATTAAATGATGCTTTAATGCAAGACGAAGTTTTTGGTCCTATTCTTCCTATTTTGACAGTGAAAAATATGGACGAAGCTATTGACATAATTAATGATGGAGAAAAGGTAGTAGATCTCGTTTTGAAGATGTCCTAAAAAACTTAATTCAATTATATTAATATTTCTTTTTACAGCCTCTTGGCGCTTATCTTTTCACAGAGAATGAGAAGAAAATGGAAAAATTCTTGCACAGTACATCCAGCGGTGGTGTCACTTTTAACGACATAATTAAGCATGCTACAATCCCGGATCTGCCTTTTGGCGGTGTTGGAAATAGTGGAATTGGAAGTTATCATGGAAAGCATGGATTCGTTCAATTGAGCCATGCAAAAGCTGTTTTGAAGCGTCGAGATTGAAAAATAATTAATTAGTTAGAAAAGAATGGATTACCTAAAGTTAAATAAAATTTAAGAATTAATTTATGAAATTTCTGATTTATGGATTTTATTTACTAAATAAATATTTGATTGTATTCTTTTAAACTTTGGTAACCTCATTTCGAATTCGATTTCCTCAATTCCCATCCTCAATCCCAAATCGAATCCTCAAATTCGAATTAGAATTACATTTGCAAATAAATTTAAGATTAATATTGTGTAAAATATTTTATGATTAATTCATAAAAATATATTTGTCTATCATAACATAATGTAAATCAACAATTAACTTTACGAATGTTGGAAAAACAAATAAAGATAAATATTCAAATCTCTTCTATCAAACCCTACATGGATTAAATTCCTACGACCGACCACACAGGAAGATAGGAGACTATAAAACCCAGCCAAATTTCCTCACTAACCAAGTTTCGACCTCGTAGCCGAACAAAAATCCTTTAATATAATTCTTCAACCTTCTCTTCCAAATCCAATCTATTATATCGACTGCTCAATAATGGGGTTCAACTTTCTATTAAGTTATATTCTGGCTGTTGGTATTAGTTTTGGAATTGTTATGTCAACCAATTGCCCATCACCTTTAACTAATACTCGAAATTCGGAAAGTAATTCGAATAGCCAGGCGAACCGTGAATGCAATATTGGGCCAATACTTGACTGTTATGCTACAACTACTCCGAGTAATATCCCAACGACTACGACATCTGCCACAACAACATCCACTTCGGCAAGTCCAGCTACAGCTACTGGTGGAGTATACACACTGTCAGCCTCTGGAAGTCAAGTCCCTGCTAATGTCACAATAATAAGTTATATTTATTCCAACATTTCTGTGACACAGTCAGGAAACTCTTACTCTGCTTCTAACACATCAGGGACTTGCCAAGCTGTACTCGTACAAGAGCTAAGAAGAATTAAATTTCTTCGTTTAAACTATAGCCAACAGGTATTTAAAATATTATTTTTAAATTAATAAATTTATTCATATGAAGCAACGATTCGAGGTTTGTATAAAGAAGATAGAGATTGAGCTTCTCGATGTGACATTGACTTTATCAGTAAAAGTAATTAGATGTGCATATCATTTAAAATCTTTCTTTGCAAACAACACTGATATTGAATCTTTAATTGAATGCGAAAAAATTACTGGATGGGGAAGGATCTTCGAGTTTATTCTCGCTGGATTCAGTTTCAATTCTGCCAATCTAAGAACAGTAATCCTTCCAATGGACGGTACAGGTAGCTGCCCTTTGACAGTTGCAATGGAAAATGCAACAGCAAATGACACCTGTGGGGCTGGAACAACCGCTATCGTTCTTACATGGACAAAATGGTTTAAGAGGATCTGCTTTAAGAACGATGATGATTGGCCAATTGAACGAAAACATGCCTTTATTGCTATGATTCTTCGCCAATACTGCGCCAATAATGCTAATAATGCATCCTCAACTTTGTGGCAAGCAATATTGAATGCCTACATCCCTGGGTTTGGAACAGTTCAAGAGTATCTTACCTTCTGTGATATGGTATTTTTAATATGAATACAAACAAAAAATATTCCTCCCCAACAGTATGTAACACTCTCTTCAATTGGCAATTCTATGTTGAGTGGAGATGCTGATAGTAATCCTCTATTACAATCTCTAAACAACACCATTAATTCCAATGACACTGCTCAGAATTATAGCTCTTCAGTAGTAGATGAAGCGAACAACTACGTCTCAAAGTGTTATGCCTTCTTCAAGACGGAATCCGACGCTTTTAGACGTTTGAAATTTGTATCGGCACAATTCTCATATTTGAACTCATCAGCACATTTGTTGTGTTATCAAACAACAATTTTTGGTAACGGTTTTCAATGCCCATTCTGGCAAGTGATCGCCTCTTCTCACTTTGTTAGTTAAATTAACTAAAAAATTATTCTAATCACTTATATATTTCAGTGCACTAATAACAACGTTACAATTTATAACCAAACTGTTCCTCAAGATTATGCCAATTGTTGTAAACCTGACAAAAATAACAACACAGAATTAATATCAGCCATAGATTTTGATTTAAGACCTCTCCTTACTTCAATGCAGAATTCATCACTTAACATCTACAGAAACTCTATGTACAATTGTATCTACAAAATGTATTATAACGACTATGTTTCTGCTTATCAATGCTGCATTCCTTACATCAAAAGTTGCTTCTTAGGCAGCCAACAACCAAGAGGATTGCTTATGAAAACAATTCTGTGGCCAGTTTATTCTTTCGTTTCTACTTTACAGTTAGGAACTGTCTCTGGATTTTGTGGCTGCAGTTGAATATAATGAATGGAAAGGAAAGAAGGCTTCCCTAAAATAAAGAGGGATTTGCTTGATGCCCAATGTGCTCGCTCCCTCTCCCCTTTAGTTTTAGAATACCAAAACCGCCTATAAACTTTTTTTCATAAATCATTTCCTTAGTGCTAATCTTTCACTTATTGTAGTTTTTCTTTTAATATTTTTTTGGAAATAAATTGCGGTTGTTGTTTATATTATTATTTAATTTGGAGTCATTTTTTGTTAATTTTTGTTAATTACCTATATAACAAAAGTGTTTTAATTTCCTAAATTATATATTAGATGGTATCTTTTGAAAAAAATTAGACAAAAGTTGGAAATAGTGGAATTGGAATTTATCATGGGAAGCATGGATTCGTTCAATTGAGCCATGCAAAAGCTGTTTTGAAGCGTCGAGATTGAAAAATAATTAATTAGTTAGAAAAGAATGGATTACCTAATGTTAAGTAAAATTTAAGAATTAATTTATGAAATTTCTGATTTATGGATTTTTTTACTAAATATTTGATTGTATTCTTTTAAACTTTGGTAACCTCGTCTAGCACTTTAATAAAATAATATACTCTAATCCTTATATAAGTTCAAATCCTATAAATTCAATTTATGTTAAGCTTTTTTAGTTTTATTAGTGTCACGTTTTTTGTAAAAATGAAAGTTCTATAGCAGTGAACAATAATAAAATAATATAAGCGATAATCTTATTAAACAGACATTTTAAAAATATTTTCCAGCAAAAGATTGAACTGGAAGTCAAAAATAAGGATATATATTTACATATGTTTTTCCTTTTTCACTTTATTAATTTAAGTTAATATGTATTTATATCTGATTTTTCGTGACAATCTACATATTTTTTGCTAAAAAAAGGGAACATAAATTCTATCTTATTTATCATTAAATTCATCTTTTATTGTCAGAAAAATTCCTAAATAATTGCTTTATAATTTTAAGATATAATTTAAAATCCTCGATAGGCTCTATACTTTTTAGAAAAAAACTTAACGATTAATTGTAAATATTTCGTTATTTGTCTGTTACGTCTTGCTGACACGGGATTACACTTTCAACGTTTTTAACAAAAAAAATTTCCTTTTTCGATGAAATACCGGTAAAACTAGAAATGAGTATTAAGCGGTAATGGTGATGGGGTTAATCACACAGGTTGTCTAATATTATTCATTCACATAAATAATAATTATTTAATGCCAAATCTATAAAGAAGAAAAAAAGAGGAATATGAGCGTTAAAAAGCGTTTTTATGTTGTTTCCATAATTGACCTCAGTTTGGAAAATTAATGAAAAATTCTTAATTCTTAATCTGACCTTTAAGTGAAATGAATTATTTATAAAATTTAACAACAATGAATTATTCTTATGAAAATTATTCAACACTAGTCATTTTTTTAGTTTTATGTACATTTAGTTTATATTGTAAAGAATGTTGGGCAAGAATTAACAGAACATTCATAAAAATAACAACAAAAAACAATGAAATTGTAGAACAACAAAGAATAGCTACTAGCAAGTTAGAAATAAATCCTGAAAAACTAGACTTACTTCTCTACAATGTTGCTATATTTTGCTTGTTAAAGGTAATCTGTAGAGCAGAGATCAGGGGAGTCCTTTCCAAAACACTGCTAAAAGGACAACCCTGGCAGAGTTAAACTCATAATTTAAAATTTTATTCATCAGAGTAAGGCACACTCACTACTTTCTTTGCCAAATGTTCATTATACAGAGAGGAAATTATATGAGCAATGTGAGGATGAAGGTGATTATTCTTTTTTAGGAATTAAAAATATAATTAAAATATTCCCTAAAATAGCTGTAACAGCAGCACAGTTAGCCAAATGTATTGTACCACTCATAAAAGAAAAAGAGAACAAAAGAAGTACAAAAGAAATAAATATTGATAATGAAGTTATAAGTACTAGAACTGTTTCCGAAAAAGAAGAACGAGGATTGGTTAGGCAGTTTGGTTCTTGGCTAGTTCACGGATTAGAAAGTATTGGATTTAATGAAAAAGCAGTGACTACGAAAAGGAAAACAAATGTTGAAAGGAGGAGATTTGAACAAACAATTCGGAGGATAAGGAAACAGAAGGAGTTGGTGAGTTATCTTCAATGTTTTTTTGTAAAAACATTTTCTATATTAATCATTTTTCGTTATACAGTCAACTCTCGATATAACGAACCCGAAGGGATCGAAGAAAAAGTTCGTTAAACCGAGAGGTTCGTTAAATCGAGAGTCATTTTAGGGAGAAACTAGTCAGGGGTCAGAGAAAAGGTTCGTTATTTCGAGAGGTTCGTTTAATCGGGGGGTCACTATATCGAGAGTTGACTGTTCTCAATTTTTGTTTTATAGTATGGGAAAGGAGTTCATATTATCAACTCAAAGAAAAATAAACTAAGAACGTCGACTTTGACTTCTTTAAAACTTAATAGGGAACAACAGATTATTGCTAAAACGAGGCGGAGACGGTCAGTATTAAATTAATGACCCTACCATTCAACTCCCTCTTAGTTTATATTCAGCTAATAGTTTTTGGAAAAAATCATTATAATCCTTTTAGTAATACAAATGAGAATAACAATATCACCACATCACAATCATTAATAATTAATAATATTGAAAAGATTCGGCGTGTTCAGCGCTTCTTAGAAAAATATGAATTTTGTAAAAAACATTTGGTGAGAATGGGAGATGCCAATTCTCGGTATTTTTATTCAAAATTTTAAAAACTAAATTTTATGATATTTTTTAGTTTTATTGGAGATATTATTTCTAAACATTCTCCTCAATCACATAATCCAGTTAATTCGCAGTCATTTCAATTTTTAATGGACCAATCAAAACTTGAATCATTAGATATTGAATTGCAAAATCTTCTTTCTAATTATTCTTTCGAAGCATTGCCAATCCTATCTCCAAGGCTTTTTTCATTATTTCCAAATCAAAAATTGAATAATGATAAAATAAATATTAATGGATTTCTTTCCCCCACATTATTAAGCTTTCATGAGGAAGGGATTTTCTCGTTGCCAACATTATTTGGAGTGAATTTTAAAAACCCTAAAAATATTTTTAATTAAAAAAATAGTATGCCTCGAGCAATGAGAGAGAACTTCTTGAATTTCTCGATAAATTTATGGAATTGACAGGGGCATCTAAAGTTTTGGACAAATTAATTGTTGAAATTGAAACAAAAGCGAATATTATCGAATCTGAAATTTATCCGGCTCTAATCAGATTGGAATTATTGGAGAAACGTTGGAAAGCTATACAAAACAAGTAAATTATTTAAACAAATTTTAGATTAAGCATTTTTTAAGTCTCACATCTGAGCAGAATAAAATGTTTGATTTACATGGTTATGCTCTGCTAGATGAGCGTCAATCTATGAAATTATTAAACAGAAGAAAAATAAATAAATGGCAAATATTAGACGAAAAATGGTTAGAACAAGATATTCATAGAATGGCGGAGATGGAAAGTAAGAAGATTATTTTTGTGAAAAATATGTAAATGAATGGAAGATGAATTTTAATAAAATAAAAAAGTCTATTAGGTACTCGAATGAAAAGGAATGCCAATTCTGGCAATTCATCACAGGAAGATAAAATGGATCAAATAAATTCATTAAGACCATTTACTTATACAAATGTTTTGAGACAAGATGCGGTTGTTGCTGTAAATAATGTTGTAAGTTATCGAATTTTTAAAAATAGAGAGAAATGAAATTAACAAATAATTTTATAATTTTTGTATTATTTAGATATTATTTAGATACTTTCACCAAAAGCTTTTGCTACAACTTTGCTCAGTCCAAAATTTATGTTGGTTAGTATTATCGTTATTTTTTATTTATATTTTTGAAATTAATATTTTAAGTTAAACGTTCTAAGTCCTGTTGCTTTTATACCAAGTATTTTAAGTCCAAAAGCAATGGCTCTTACTGTTTTGGTGAGTAATAAAATAATTTGTTGATTAAATATTATAAAATTTAAGTCACCAACAGCATTTACTGCAAATATATTAACACCAAACACACTCTGGGCAGAAGTCCTTTCACCAAAATTCTTTCACACAAATATACTATCACCAAGAGCTCTTGCATCTTTAATCCTATCACCGAGAACAATGCTTGCAGAGGTAAAATAATAATATTTGGTAATTTCGTATTATTTAGATTTTTTAATTGATAAATTATTAACAAAGGTAAAAGTATATATTCGCAATAGAATTAAATAATTTCAATAAAAAATGTAAAAAGCTTAAAAATTCATTTTTAAATTCTCTAGATTTTCCTGTATCCAGGAATATTACTAATATGTAATTTTTCATTCTAGGTACTTTCTCCAAAATTTATCGAGTTCCGAGTGTTAAACCCTACAACATTCTATGCTGGTGTTCTTACTCCCAGTCAGTAAAATATTTTTTAGTTTAATTACTTTTAGTTTTTTTAAATCTTATTTTTACATTAATATTAATATAATTTAATTAATTTCTAAACAGACTTTTTACTTCCAAGAGTTCTTTCGCCAAGCAATTTTGCAGTTACAGTGTTAAGTCCTAATATCCTGTCGCCAAGCATTCTTAGCAAGGGAAACTTCACCGTTCAGGTAATAAAAAAAAAGAATTTTAAAATAATAAAATATTTATAATAAAAACTGAATTTAGTAAATATATATTTTAATTTATTTTAAGGTACTTTCTCCAAGTATTATGAGTGATGACATTACAATTGAACAATTATTTAGAGGAGAATGGCAAAAAGCAACGAACTAGTCAATTAATATTTAAGAGATATTTCTATAAATTTGATCTCAAAATTAAAATTTTAATGCCAAATAAAATATAAATAAAAATTATACAAATATTAAAGTATTTGCGTGTTATGTGTAAATTATAAATTTAATTAAAAATTATTTTTTAAATTATCCTCCTAAAATTTTATTTCAAATTTAAAATATTATTTAATTTATTTACGTACTTTCCAATATAAAATTAACTTTTGATTGATATATTATTTAAAATAGTAAATTTAATAAAAAAATGTAATAAGCTTAAAAATCACATGAATTATTTGTCTTTCTGCTTATTTAGCAAAAAATTTTCTTATCTTTAAATTTAAAATATTTTTCTTAAATTATTTGTATTATTTCTATTTAAATAAAGCAAAATCAATTTTTATTTTATTTTTTGAATTTTAATTTTATTAATTAATTGAAAACAACAAAATTAAAATAATGAATAATTTTTCTGAATTAAAAATTAATAATCAAAATATAAATGAAAGTAATAATAATTTATTAGAAAATGATGAAAAGATTAATGCATTTAATGTAAGAAAATTATTAAAAATATATTTTTTTAATTACTAAAATAAATATTATATTATTATGCGACAAAAATTATTTTCTTGGGTCTAATTAATTTTTTCAGAGTCTTTGGACCAATTTGTGGGGTTTAGAAAAATTTCGATCACTCATAGCTTTAAAAATATATTTTTTAAAAACACTTCTAAATAAAATTATTTAATTTTAAATTTATTCTAGTGTAATGATTTAATTATTATTCGTTGCCCACCCAATGAAATGAAACCTAAACCTGTTGATATGAGCAAAGTAAAATTTGGTGAATATTTCTCTGATCATATGGCTGAAGTTGACTGGACAGAATCAGAAGGATGGGGAAAACCAAAAATATGTCCTTTACATAATTTAAATTTACATCCAGCCTCAAAAGTGATTTTAAATTAAATAATTTAATTAAAATTTAATTGAAAATAAGTTTTTAAATAAATTTTATTTAAAATATTTTCAATTAAAATTAAAATATTTTTAAAGGTTTTTCACTTTGCGCCAGAGATTTTTGAAGGAATGAAAGCCTTTCGAGGAGAAGATGGTTCTGTAAGATTATTTAGGCCAGAAAAGAATATTGCAAGAATGCTTCGGGGTGCTGCAAGAGCTTCTCTCCCTGTTTATTTTTTAAAAATATTTTAATTAATTTTTTATTAAAAAAAAGGATTTTGATCCAAAAGAGCTTTTATCTTTAATTATTTCTCTTATTCGTATTGAAATTGATTGGGTACCAAATCAACCAGCCTCAGCTCTTTATATTCGCCCAACATTTATTGGAACAGATCCTTCTTTTGATCTTACAAATCCAAAAAGTGCCAAACTATTTATTATAACATGCCCAGTCGGTGCTTATTTTAAGTCTGGATTTCAACCAGCAATTGTAATGGCTGATTCAAAATATACTAGAGCATTTCCTGGAGGTGTTGGAAATTATAAAATGGGAAGGTTTTTAATAGGAAATTAATAAGAAAATATTTTTATATTTAAAGTAATTATGCCCCAACAATTTATGTTAGTAAAATAGCTGAAAATCTAGGTTGTCATCAAGTATTGTGGCTTTCGGGGGAAGATGAAAAAATAACTGAAGTTGGAGTTATGAATGTTTTTTTATTAATTAAAGATAAAAATGGAGGTTTTTTAAATACTTTTTTTATAATTTTATTTGTTTGAAAAAAAGAATTAGAATTAATTACACCTCCAACAAAAGATGGACTTGTGCTTGAAGGTATTGTTAGAGAATCTTGTTTGGAAATTGTTAAAGAATGGAATGAATTTAAAATTAGTTTACGTTATCCAACAATTAAAGAAATTAAAGAAGCTTTAAATGATGAAAGGGTTAATTTAATTAATTTATTTATTCTTTTATGCGTGGAAAAATTTTTAAAAAATATCCAAAAGAGTGAAAAAAATGAGAATACAAATAAAGCTTGTATCTTCATTGTTTGCTGACTGTGACATGGTGAAGCACTAATTTTAAACATGTCATTCACCTTTTAAGTTTTTAATATTTTTAAAGTAACATTTTTCACTCTGGATACTTATAAAGATTTTTGTGAACTAAAAGAATACAAATATTTATAAAATACACTTTCTTAAAAATTATTTTCTTTTAAAGGTTTTACAATTTTTTGGAACAGGAACAGCTTGTGCAGTAATGCCTATAGCTAAAATTATTTACAAAAATAATAAAAATGGAGAATTAGAAACATTAATAATTCCAAATAATTTATCAGAAGAATTAAATATAATGAAAAAACTTTATGAAACTTTAAATAATATACAATATGGAAAAAGTAAATATAAAGAAGAATGGATTTTAAAAATAAATTGAAATTAATAATTATTTAATTAAATTATTTAGGATTTTTTAAAATTATTAGAATAAAATAAATTTTTGTATCTTTTCTTTTCCAAAAAAAATAAATTTTATTAAAAAAATAAATAATTATTTATTTTTTTAATATTTAATTTAAAATATTTTTGTAGTTTATTATAAAAAGAGTTTATGTGTATTTGCACAGTTTAAAAAAAATATTTTATTAAATTTTATATAAGAAAAATCAAAAATATTCGAATCTATTTTTAGATTTTTTATAAGAGAAAATAAATTTTATTTTATTTTTTTATTTTATTAATATGTATAAAAATATTATTTCAAAATTAATTTTTGTATAAGAAAGAAATATTTTAAAAATTAGTAAATTCAGCTTTTACTGTAGTTCAGTTCTTATCTTTGAGTGATTCTGAATGCTTTTGATTAATCCCTTTACTAATTAGAATATTCTTTTATTTTTTTAAAATTATAATTAAT
>ABLG01001003.1:0-24981 GCA_000172435.1 Meloidogyne hapla | reverse complement strand
TTTTTAAAAATCGAAGCTGTCAGGTGAATTGAAGGCAATAATTTCCAATCAATAGTCAGATGCCAAAATCCCTATCCCCCCTCTCCATGCATTTTTGGCAGTGGTGGCAACGTAAAATTTAAGAAATGAAGAGAGGGGAGAAGGGAGGCAAGCTATGTGGAAATATATTAGATGTGTGTAGAGGGAATTTGAAGGAATTTCCCTCCCCTAACTTTAAATTTTATTCATTTTGATAATTTTTAAGAAAAAATTTTATAAAAATTTTTTATTTTTAAAATAAAAAAATATAATTTTAATATGCCCAAAACTGCCAAATTCCTATCCCCTCTTAATGCTATTGTTTAGCCAAGGGCGAGGTAGAGATAAAGTTTTTTTAAATTCAATGCGGAATTATTTATGCCCTGTTTATTAGCAGGTCGTAAAAATTGTTTGGAAGGTCGTAAAAATTCGTAAGATGTACGAAGTACGAGGCCAGAAAAAGGCTTGTACGAGTAAAAGCAAAATCGAAATTTTCAAAAATTGAATTAGGTATATTATATAAATACTTAGAATAATAAAATTAAAAATTTTTTTATTAAAAGTTTTCTGGTCTATAATTATTTTAATTAAAATTATTATTAACTAGAATGTCAAATTTAAAATAATATTTAAAATTTGTCTTTCAAATAATTAATTTATATTTAAATTTAAGATGAAAATTATTTTAGCAATATTTTTATTGCTTTTATTATTTTCAATATTAGACAAATTAAATGCCGTTAGGAAAGAAATAGAAGAAGAAAATGCTGAAACTTCATCAACTAAAAAAGGAAAACATCGAATTTTGGTTATTGCTGGATATAATCAACATATTCAAAGCCATTTCAAATTTGCAAAACAAATTTCTTCAATTCTTGGGAATAGCGAGATGTTAAGTTCTTATATTGAATCTATTGTAAGTTTTTAAATAATGGGTTTGTGATAGGGTATATAGAAACAAAATTTTGAAAGATAAAATTTTCGATATTTGTCTACGAATTTCTGAGCAAGAATATAAGAAATTATGATAAAAAATTTGGGACTTTCAAAAATTTATTGGCCCTAACTTTAAAATTATGAGTAAAAAATCCTGAAAATTTTTAAGAGCATGTCAATTTTATGACTGATAACTAAGAAAATTTACACGCCTTTAGATTTCCTAAACGCAGATGTCCAAAACCCTAAAACAATAATTTATTGTTGTTTTAAGTTAATTCTTGTTCCCCTTCTTGATGAAAATCGTCCAGAAGAATTTGATCATAAAATCGTTAAAATGGAATGTATTGAAGTGAATTTAGCTAAATTGAGTGAAGAAAATTTTTACATAATACCAGAAAATTTAAAAAATGTTCTACCAATGAATAGACAAAAAGGGAATTGGGAAGGTCTACCTTCAGATAAAAAACTAAAAAGTTTTCGTCTTACATATGATTTTTATGCGTTACAATTTAAGTTTTTTTATCAAATTTTTAAATTAATAATTTTTTAAATTTTAATAATATCCTTTAATAATATCCTTTGCTGTTTATGTATATTTTCATAAAAAATTTAAAAAAATATTTTGCAATGAAAATTAAAAAGTCTAAAGTAAAATTTATCAAAAACAACTTCTTGAAATGTAGTTTAAATAAATCATTGGAATCCGTTAATAGAAAATCTCTATTAAATCATTGCAATTAAAATAATTATTTATTTTTATTTTAGTGCTAGCTAAAGATAAGATTTTAATGGGAGAATTAAGAAAAACAAAATTTACAATTGGTATTTCTGAAATGTTTCATATGGGAGCATTAATGGTTTTCCCACTTGTTGGTATTCAACCAAAAAATGTTATTTTAACTAGAACTTTACCGTTTGATACACATTTTTATCATTTAATGGGTTTAACTGAAAAAATCATTTCTGCAGGAATTCCTGGTAAATAAAAACAAATTTTTTAAAAAACATTTTATTTTTAAAGAGAGACGTATATTATTAGATAAAGGGAGAGATGCTTTGAAAGAAGAATTAATAAAAGCAGACATAATTAGAAAAGATTATGAAAATGAATGGGAAACAAATAAAATATATTATGAAAATGCTAAAAAAGCATTTGAAATAATATATAAAGAAAGCAAAATAAATGTTGAAGTTAAAGATTTTGAAGATTTAGTTAAAGAAACGAAATATATTTTTTGTAATCTTCAACCAAAATTAGATTTTGAAAAAGTTGAAAAGATCTTTTCCACTGAGGAAACTTTAAAAGATAAAGTTAAATTTGTTGGAGGAATTATTGCTACAGAAATTGAACCAATTAATGATGTATCTTTTAATATTTTAAAATAAATTTTATAATATTAATTATTAAATATCTGAGTTACCAATTAATTATATGAGTCTAATCCAAGTCTAGTTTTGACTCATAATCTGTTATGGAAGTGTTCAGAAAGCCTGGGGTGGCTCTTTACAAAACTGCTAAAAATAACAAATAGGTATTTGTTTGGCATCATAAAATTACTATTAGTATAGGTATGCATGTGATTGGCCACAAAATTCAATACATATTAATATAATATTTAAATAAAATATAATTATTTTTTAAAATAAAGGGAACAAACGAATTATTGAGGGAAGCTAATGAATATTTAAATAACCTACCAGATAAAAAAAATTTTTTTAAAGAGCTTCTAGATAAAGCTAAAAAATTAAAGCAAAAATTATTCAATAAAGAAGAAAAAATAGAAAAATTAAAAGGAATTGTTGTTGTTAGTTTTGGAACTTTAATAACAACAAAAAATATGACTAAAAATTTATTTAAAAAATATTTAGATGTCTTTAAATTATTTAAAAATTACTATTTTATCTGGACCTTTAGTTATGATGTTACAGGAGACCCTAAACGGAGAGTTCGTGTTCCAAAAAATGTTAAGATTGTAGAAGGTAGAATTCAACAAACAACACTTTTAGGTATTTTTATGTAAAAATAAATTAGTCCACGCCATTTCTCCGAAACCCTGTTCGTCGAGTTTCCTCTAATTTAAAGCTATTCTCGTTCTTATCTCGGTAGAAAATTTTTCAAATTTTAAACTAGGAAATAACCGACTCAAAGTTCCCAATCTCTACCACAAAAAATATAAATTTAATTATAAAAAAATCATTAACCGTTAAGCTAAATAATTATTTATTTAATTTTACTTTTTCTTTTATTAGCCAATGAATTAACAAAAGTAATGATAACACATTGTGGATATAATTCTTTACTTGAAGGAGTTTATTTTAAAGTTCCAATGGTTTGTCTTCCAAATAATTCAGACCAACCTTATAATGCTTATGCAGCAGAAGAACGTGGATATGTTGTTGAAGTTGATTTTAGAGGAAAAAAATTTGAAAAGGAATTGAAAAAAGCTTTGAAAAAAGTTTCAAGTGAAGATTGGAGAAAGTAAATTTTATTTTATATAAAATAAATTAAAATAAATAACTATATTAAATTAATTTTAATTTAGTAAATTTAAAAACAATACCGAAGAATTGGAAAAGGAGATGAACGAATCGAAGGACAAATTTATCGGATCTATGAAAGATATGTTAAATGATCAAGTTTAAAAAGTAGAAAGTAAAAAAAAAAGATTTAACTAAATTTGGGTTATTTATGTAAGGGAGATCCAGCTGGTAGCATTTAAAACGCTTAGGCGGGGGTTTAAGATCTAAAAAGAGAGAAAGCAAAAGTTCGCCCCGGTACAGTGGGAGAGCATATGTAAAAGTCGTGAGCGAAAGCCTAGCAAGCACAGCAGCAAGGTCGCAGGATCGAAACCTGCCCGTTGGCTAAACTTTTTGCCAAACTCTTTCTTTTATTTATTTAAAGTTTTATTTTTGGGGAATTTTAAGTAACTTTATTTTTGAAGATAAGGTGCGTTGCAAAATTATGGATGGAAGTAAGATTTATATGTCATTTCAAAAGTGCTTCCATAATTATGCAACATCAAATTACTGAAATTTTTTAAATAAAAATTCTTTCGGATATGATTCGAGTGATGTTTTGATATTTATTTAACTTTTATCTTATAAGAAGTTTTTATTAAAAATCCCAGCTTGGTTGGAATTCACCAAACTGGACAAGTTCAAAAATTTGGGGTGCGTCCATAATTTTGCAAAGCACCTTATTTTAGGGGTTTTAGTTTTTTATTTTAAAATAAGAAGAGACATTATTTAAATTTTATTTTTAACGTAACAAATGTATTTTCTAAGAAACAAGAATTTACATATTTTTTATCATAAACAAAAAAAAGTAGATGAGAATTTATTTATTTATTTTTTTGCAAAATGTATTTTCTCTAACAGAACAAAAGTCTCTTTTTAACTGAAAGTTTTTAATAGACCAAGGTATAAAAAATGATTTTTTATTCTATTAGAGATAATATTGTATACATATTTACTCTATTAATTACCCCCTCAAATATCCTAAATCCCTCGATTAACTTTCATCCCTCCCTTGATAACCCAGGATAATTAATCGAGTAATTACGTATTTATTCACAATTTTATTTATTTTTAAACTAAAAAACAGAGCGTCTTATATGTCTTATATATAATTGATATTTAAGACATTTATGTATTTAAAATATATAAAGCTCTATTATTATTTTTTTTAAATTGTATTTTATTTTATCTTTTTTTTTCATTTAGAGTAAAATTTTTCATGAGTCTCATTTTAAATTTAAAAAAAAAATTAAAAAATTAGGGGAATATAGAATGAGGTTTTAAATGCGATTTTAAAAATTTTAAATTTAAAAATAATAAGAAAATATTTTAAGAAAATATTTTCGTTTTTAAAAATAAAATCTTTTATAAAAATATTGAGTCATCCAATAAAAAATTTAAAAGAAAAAATAAATTAAATACCTAATAAATTAATTGTTTTTATGACCTTTGTTTAAAAGCTAAAATTGATAGGAAATAAATATTATTCATTATATTTTCTTTTTATTAAACATTTTAAAATCCAGACCAATTGTTGTTTTAATTAAATAAAAATATAAATAAATAGATAAGCAGAGTAATTAATTTTTATTTTTATATATAAATTGATAAGAATTTAATGTTTTTGTTCATTTTAAATCATTTAATATTAAATAAGAAAATAAATATATATTAACATCTGACTGAAATTAAATATTATATATTTTTATTGGCTAAATTTAATTAAAAATAATTTCAAAATTTCCAAGAAAAATCAGTAATGTTAATTAAAATATTTATTTTTCTTTGTTTAATTGCTTGTTATGTTAATGGAATGCGACAACAAGCTGTAGCTGTTAAAGGAATTTTATTATGTGGTAATCGCCCTGCTGGGGGTGTTAAAGTGAAACTTTGGGATGAAGCAAGTATTTATGTAAATTAATTAAATAAAAGTTTTTTTCTTAAAAAAGGATGATGGACCAGATCCTGATGATGTTTTAGATGAGGTTTTTGAAAGAAAAAATTTTTTGTTTTAATAAAAAAATAGGCTTTTACTGATGGTTCTGGCTCATTTTCACTTCGTGGATCTACTCGTGAATAATTTTTAAAATTCGTTTATTTGGTTATGTTTTAAGGTGAATTAACAAATATAGATCCAGTTTTAAAAATTTATCATGATTGTGATGATGGAATAATGCCTGGACAAAGAAAGGTAAAAATAAAGGGAAATAAAATAAAAAAGAAAATATATAAAAGTATTAATTTATTAAATGAGATTAATTTATTTGGGTACGTTTAAAGGTGAATTAACTCTAAGTTACAATCACTGTGACGTTTTACGGCTGAGAATTTTTTTTCAAGACAAACGGTTTATCTCAAAGTTTTTCATATTGAAATTAATTAGTCTTACTATATATATTTCTCAATATTAAGGTTAAACTACGTATCCCTTCACAGTATATCTCTTCTGGAGGTTTAGCAAGACGAACATTTGATGTGTAAGTTTTAAAGTTTCTTTAAATATTTTATTTAAATTGAGTTAATTAAACCATTTTTTAAAATATTTTCTAGTGGTGTTTTAAATCTCGAAACTATTTTTGCGAAAGAAGAAAGAGACCTTATTTAAACGATAAGAAAGAAGTAAGAGTAAATAAAAAAATCAATTTTTAAATAATTACTTAATACAAATTATATTCAAAAAAATTTAAATGTACCTAAATACCTAAATACCTTAAATGTACCTAAAAACCTAAATACAATTTCTTTATAAATTTACCAAAATGATTTAATTAAATTTTTGGTTAAACTAAATCATTGGGAATAATAAAAAAAATTAATCTTTTAATTAATTCTCTTTAAACAATATAATATTTATAAACGTAAACAAAATTATTTTGCTTTTTTCTTAAAATAAATTACTTTATCTTTTAAATAAAAGATTATAAATCCTGATATAGTTTCATCCTATATATGTTTCTATTTTGAGGGAAATTACAAATTTCTGCATGGGTTTCGAATTACCTTCATTAATTCAAACAATGCAAACCTCCACTAAGTCAAAACTTTATTATAATTTTTATTTAATAATATAAATTATATTTTAATTTTTAAAAATATTTTGTATCAGCTAAAATGCTTATTATATTATTTATTGATTTTATTATAAGCATTGGCCAAACAACCACCATTTTTGTCCTCACTTTTAAATTTTATTTTATTCCTTTGGTTTCTATTTTATTTTTGCTATTTTTTATTAAAATTCTTTTTAACTATATTTAAGTCATTATCTTTTTAATATTTTAAAAAAAATTATTTTAACGTGGCGAAAACTTTTTAAATTTTATTTTTTTATTTGTTTCCCTCAAAATGAATAAATCGTGGATTTTTCTACTTCATCACCTGTAAAATTCTTTTAATTTTAATATTTTTGTTTTACTTTTTTTCATTAAATTTAATATTTTTTTGCATATTTCTCTCTCCGATTTTTTCATTTCTCTCCAATCCAACACGTTGTAAAATTCATTCGAAAATGCCAACGCGACACAAATAAAAAAACAAACAGAAAATTTTTTAAAATAATTTTATATTCACTTTGCTATCGCTTCATAAAATCAGTTTATATATTTCCCTCCAATCCACATTTTCATTCTTTTTCACAATTCGAAAAAAAAATTGTTAAATATTATAAAAAATGTCAGAAAGTACTAAATTCGAGGATTGTATGCAATCTTCTCCTAATTCCGATTTTACTACGGAAAATGAATTGGCTGTTTTTAGAGCAAGAAAAGTAGCTATAATTACTGGTATTTCTGGACAGGTAAAAATTAAATAATTTTTGAATAATTTAAAATATAATTATTTAATCCTAAAACTCATGAGAGAATGGTTTAATTAATATTGCACTTAACAGCTGATGACAGCTCTGCGGGGAAAATATTATATTTTTCAAGGATGGTCAATGTTATCAAATAAATCCTTAAGCTTGACTTATACTAACAAAAATAAATAAACTATATCTCTAATATCCCCCTTATTTCGTTTTTGATTTACAGTCGAATCTCGATATAGTCAACCCGAAGGGACCGAAAATAAGGTTGACTATATCGAGAGGTTGACTATATCGAGAGTTTGGCTTAGGGTATTTTCCCCTTCGTGGGCCGTGACGTCGACTGTAATTTAAAAATAATTTTAAATAAAATATATTCTTTTAAAGGATGGTTCTTATTTGGCAGAATTTTTACTTTCCAAAGGATATAAAGTTCATGGAATTATTCGGTCTATTACTATTTTTATTAAAAATTTAATTAAATTAATTTCTATAGTCGTTCCTCTTCTTTTAATACCGGTCGTATTCAACATCTTTATTCTGACCCTAAAACTCATGAGGGAAGTGCTAGTTTCTCTTTACATTATGGAGATATGACAGATTCATCTTGTAAAAAATTATTAAATTAATTTTTTAAATAAATATTAATTAATTTTTTAATAAAAAAATTAATTAATATTTATTTTAACTAAAAAAATAATTTTCTTAAAAATTCAACAAAATTATTTAAATTTTTTCTTCTTAAAGGCCTTATTAAACTAATCAACACAATTCAACCAACAGAAATATATCATTTGGTAAAAATAAAAAGAAAAGTTTTCTCTTATTTTTTAAAATTTATTTTAGGCTGCCCAAAGTCACGTCAAAGTATTTTTTTAAAATAAAAATATTTTTTCAAAAATGAATTTAAAAAAAAGGTTTCGTTTGATTTGCCTGAATATACAGCAGAGGTAGATGCCGTTGGAACACTTCGTTTATTAGATGCAATTCATGCTTGTGGATTGTCTAATAAAGTACGTTTCTATCAAGCTTCGACATCTGAATTGTATGGAAAAGTACAAGAAGTTCCACAAAAGGTAAAATTAAAATAAATTATTATTTAAAAGGAAAATAAATATTTAATTTACTAACATTTCTTTTTAGTAAAATTATTCTCATTAATTTGTAAGCGAAGGGATCATACTGTAATTAGTGAAAAATAAATACAATGCCTTTTTAGAGAAAGTATAATACTAACAGATAATCTTACTCGAACGAGTACTTGCTGAATTACTCGGTATCGGAATTACTAGAATGGAGACCGGTCAAGTAACTAGTTATTGTAGACTAATTTTTTTCGTCGAGTATTCATTTCAATTTATCCCCTATATGTATAGTTATTAAAGGGATGTTGTTTTAAAGAAAAAATTAAGAATATTTAATTAAATTAATATTTTTAAGGAAACAACACCTTTCTATCCACGATCGCCTTATGGTTTGAAAATAATAATTTTTTAACAAAAATATTTTGGTTTATAGCTGTCGCTAAATTATATTCTTATTGGATTGTAGTTAATTACCGTGAGGCATATAAAATATTTGCATGTAACGGAATACTCTTTAATCATGAGAGGTTATTTTTAAAAACCTATTTTAAAATATATTTCTTATTTTTTTAAAATTATTTATTCTTCAGTCCACGACGAGGTAAAATTAATTAAAAATAATTATTTTAATCTTTTAAATAAATTAAAGGAGAAACTTTTGTAACAAGAAAAATAACAAGAGGAGTTGCAAAAATAGCACTCAATCAACAACAATTTATTGAATTAGGTAATATAAATGCTCGTCGTGATTGGGGGCATGCACGTGAATATGTTGAGGCTATGTGGATGATTTTACAACATAATGAACCTGATGATTTTGTTATTGCTACAGGAAAATTTTATACGTAAATTTTAATTCTTGAATTAATTATGTTCTAATTTAGTAATTACCGTATTTCCTCTAATATAATGGCAATCTCTTTTAGAATGACATCTAATTTCTTCAAATCGTGAAATAAACGTGATTTTTGCACGTTTCACAATAGGTACAAGTTCTAAAAAAATACATTGAAAAATAGAATGGCAGTCATTATATTAGAGGAAATACGGTATATGATCGATTTAAATGTTACTGGTATCCCCCCTCCCCCAGATTCGGAATTATTTGCGGTCAAGGTACTTAGACTTGTGGCCATTATTATAAAAAATCATTTAATAAATTTTTGAGAACTTTTTTTAAAACTAAGAGTGGAACCAAATATTTTTTAGTTGAATAAATAAAAATTTTAGAGTTCGAGAATTTGTTGAATTGGCGTTTAAAGAAATTGGAAAAGAAATAATGTTTGTAAATAAATATTTTTAATAAATTTATAATTTAATTTAAAAAAAGTTGGCAAGGTGAAGGAGTAAACGAGATTGGTATTGAAAAAGGAACAGAAATTGTTCGTGTTAAAGTAAATCCAAAATTCTATCGACCAACAGAAGTTGAACAATTAATTGGTGATCCAACAAAGGCAAAAGAAAAACTTGGTTGGAGTGCTAAAATAAGTCTTCAAGTAAATAAAATTTTTTGTGAAAAGAATTTTTAATTTTTTAAATTTTAGGAACTTGTTCATGAAATGGTAAAATGTGATACTGAATTGATGAAAAAGAATCCTTTGGCATAAATGAGAGAAAAATAATATTTTTGGCAGAAAATATGAAAATAAGAGAAAAATGTGAATTAAATTATTTTAAAAAATTCTAATAAAAATATAAACATAATAATTATTTAATAACTAATTTATTAAATATGTTAACCAAAGATAATAAATTTATAAATTGTTATTTTATATAATTTGAATTTCTAATAAAAATATATATTTGTTTATTTAAAAAGTCTTTCAATTTTAATATTAACGTCTAGTTCGCAAAATATTTTTGGCATATTCCTCTCTCTCCAGGAGCACCTGGATGTCTTTCCAGGTGGACCTGCAGGACCAACACAAGATACACCAGCACCCAATGAACTACCTGTAGGGCCTTTTTAGGAGTAAATATGTGAATTAAATTATTTAATAAAATTCTAATAAAATATAAGTAAAATGAAATCAAAATTAGAAATTATATTAAATTAAAATTAAACTAAAATAAATTAAAAGTCTTCCATTCTAAAACTTCCCATTTATCTTTTAATATTTGAACTGCTGCATGATGATCATTGTAAATCTTTCTTTTTATTTCTTGTTAATCTGATTGTAAAAATTTTAAAAGATTTTCAGATTCATATTTTTTATTCAATAAATTGAAGACAATTTTGGTAGATAAAATTAATAATGCTTCTACAAGAAAATATAAAAATTATAAAGATGTAAAAATAAATACCAAAATACAAAGCACATTTTTGGTTCAAATTTTTCATTAATATTGCATATTCAAGATTTGTATACCCATTAAAAGTCCCAACATTTTTATGTTCCATAAAACGCATATTTATTGGTCTGTTGGTAATCCCCACATATTTAAGATCAAAAATTGTTTTGCCGCATCTTATTATACTATATATCTAAATTAGTATATACATAAAACCTAAAATAAATAAGAAACTGTTGGAGATGTAATAACATTTAATAAATTTTTGGTTGAAATTGTTTCATTTAGATTGAACCATATTGACCAATTGTTATTTTTGTAGAAAGAATAAATTTTAAGGTTCTGGAACGTAAGTCCTAACAACATCGGTAAAAGAATTAAAACAAAACAAACATCGGTATAGTTTTTTAATAAATGTTTGTGGCTGTAAAATATAAAATTTTTATTATTTATTCATAAATATTCTTAAAATTGTAATTTTTTAAATTTAATTCCTTTGAAAAAATTAGCTACGAACTAGGTCGGCGAGACTCTTTCGTCCACTTTCTTATTTTAAACGTGAACGTGACAGGTGAGTCCCACCGATTGAGTCCCAACGATTAAGTCCCTGCACAATTGAGTCCCAATGAAAATTTTCTTTTTTCCGGGATTTTCTCAGGTTTTCACGGTTCATTTTCGACAAACATGGTATCATTCGAAAGAGCTTGAAAAACTGAGTACCCAGGAAATGAAAATTTTGATAAACTAAGAAGATTTCGTTTTAACGACCCTTCTGAAAAAAAAATTCGATGGAAATTTAGATATAGCCATGTCTAATATAAGCAAATGTAATTTAAAATGTTTCACCACTGGTCATATTTAATCAGTTTTTCGAGCTCTTTCGAATGATACCATGTTTGTCGAAAACGAACCGTAGAAACCTGAGAAAATCCCGGAAAAAACAAAATTTTCATTGGGACGCATTCTTGCCGGGACTCAATCGGTTGGGACTCAATCGTGCGGGACTCAGTCGTTACCCGCCGTTTTAAACTTAAATCAAGCTTTAACACAGGCTTGCCCTTCAATTGATCTTGCCAATTTAGTCGGCAAGACTAATTTTTTATGCATAACTTTTCTTATTGCTAACATTTCCAGAAAATTATTATATCATTCGGCCTCATAACTTTTTTATTCCTTTTAAAATACATTAAAACAAAAATAAATTATTTTTTAGAATATGTTTAATCTTGCAAATAAAAATATTTATTTTATTCGTTCATGTTCTTCATTACAATCAGTTTCAAATGCTTATATTAATTATGTAAATGAAGGAATTTTAAAATATGATGAAAAACAGGCTAATAATTAAATTATTTTTAAAATTAAATTTATTTTTAGATTAAAATTGTTAATTATTTTGATACTCTTTTAAATGATTTAAAGAAATATTCAAATTCAATAGAATCTCAAAATCGTTCATTTCAAAGACGGGTATTTAATAAATTTTTTACAGACAAACAAACAAATATTACTCCTAAAGGAATTTATTTACATGGAGCTGTTGGTAATTAAAATTAAAAAAATATTTTTATTAAAATTTAGGTAAAACTATATTTGCGGACGAATATTTGCGGACACCTATTAACTTAAGCTTTCTAAAGAAGTTAATATAAATAAAGCCTTGTATTGTGTAATTTATCAAAATAATATATCATTAATTAATTTCTGGCCTTGACTTGTTCTTTCCAAGTTTATTATTAGCTAGTTTTTGTCCGCAAATGTCAGTCCGCAAAAATCGAACAAACAAAAATTATTTTAGAAATAAATTTTTTAATTAAATCTTTTATTAAAACTGCTTCAAAGAATATAAAATAATAATTTAAAAGGTGGTGGAAAAACAATGTTAATGGATATGTTTTTACAAAATGTTCCAATTGAAAGGAAAGAACGTATTCATTTTCATCAATTTATGCAACAATTTCACAAAAGTATTTTTTAAAATAATTTAACATTTATTTTTATTTTTTAAAGATTTGCATTTATTAAAAATTAATTCAAAAAATTCAAGAGACCCAATTCCACAAATTACTAAAGAAATAATTAATAAATCAATACTTTTTTGTTTTGATGAATTTCAAGTTGTTGATATTGCTGATGCTATGATATTAAAACGTTTATTTACTGAATTATTTGATTTGGGTTTAATACTTGTTGCGTAGGTTTTTTTTAATTTCTTTAAAATAGAAATTTTTTTTAATTTTAAAATTAAAATTATTTATCAAGAATGGACATTAATTTATAAAAAGGGTAAATTTTAAAATATCTTTTTAATTAATTAGAAAAATAAATAAAATACCAGATATATTTTTCTTGAATTATTTTTTCAAGTCAAAAGCTGGGAAATAATATTTAGAATATTTTTTTCTTTGTTTGTAGAAACAAAAGCTTTGTTTCTACATATTCTCTAACTAAAGCATATTTTAAAATATTAAAAAAAAATTTAATACCTATCTTCGTTAATCCAGATTTTACTTTTTTTATTTATTATTGGTTTTTATGTAGCGGAAAATAATTTAAATATCTAAAAAATATATTCTAAACCTTTCTTATTTATTTTTATTTTTTAAAGTACGTCAAATCGTCCACCAAAAGATTTATATAAAAATGGTCTTCAAAGGCATCAATTTATTCCTTTTATTGATTTAATTGAGAAAAAATGTCATATAATTTCTCTTGACTCAGAAATTGATTATAGAAAAGTTTTGTTTTTTTTAATTAATTAAAAATTATTTTTTAATTTTTTAGACATCTTCACAAGCAGAAGGAATGTTTTTTGTTGGCAAAACTTTTGAAACTGAAAATAAAATTGAAAATGAATTTAAACGTTTATGTGCAAAAGAAAATGATGGTTTTTTATTTTTATAATTTTTTAAATATTTTCTTTTAAAAATTAAAGTTGTTGGTTCAAAAACAATAAATATTTTGGGAAGAACTTTATTTATAGAAAAATGTTGTGGAAGGATTGCTTATTTACATTTTGATGAACTTTGTGGCAAACCTTTAAGTTCTAATGATTATATGGCTATTGCAAGGGTTTTTCATACAGTTTTTCTTAGGTTTATTTATTTTAATTTTTTTTTATAAATAAAATTAATATTTTGCCCTTAACCATATATTGATTTCGAAGGGTTTTTTGAAAGTAGGCTTTCTTTTTTTCAAAGCTAAAACTTTCTATTTTTTATTTAGGTTGAGGTGAGGGGTTGGTCCGATTTTCAGCCCATATTGGTTTCCTATTTTCTTTTTATAAGACTTTAATCTAAGTTTTGACTGGCTTTTCTTGTGATTTTTATGTTATTTTGGATTCTCTAAGTTAGTCATTTTCTATGATAGCCTAGAAATATTTTCCAGAATTTGTCTTGGAAACCTTACCCTATCTATTTTCTTTTAAAAAATGAAAATTTATTTTCTTTATTTTTTCAGACAAATTCCAATATTAACACAAACACGTCTATCAGAAATTCGTCGTTTTATAACAATGATTGATACATTTTATGACCAAAAAGTTTAAATTTTTAATTTATTTTAATTATTAATTTAAATATTTTTTAGGTTAAAGTAATTTGTTCAGCTGAAGTTGATTTAGAAAATCTTTTTCAAATTAATAAACAAATAGAATTAAGTGATACACAAAGAATATTAATGGATGATTTAAAAATTAATGAAAAAGAGGTTTCTTTTAATAATTTTTGAAATAAATATTAAATGGGAAATTTAATTGATTTTGGCTATAAGCGATATTTTTTAATTATTTCTTATTTTATTGAAATTATCTTAAACCGAAAGAAAAACTCTAAGGTCGAAATAAACTGCTTTGCTTTCAATAAAAATTTATAAAAAAATTTTCTTTAATATATTTTTAAATATTTTTAGGAATCTGCACATGCAAATGTATTTGATGGATCAGAGGAAATATTTGCTTATGAAAGAACTGTTTCTCGTTTAATGGAAATGCGTACAGAAATATATTTATCACACAGAAAACCTTCATAAAATTAATTTAGAAAAATATATTATAAAATTTAATTGTTAAATTACTATAATTATATTTAGGTTTATTGTTAGATTAATATATGGAGTATGTATATTTTTATTCCTTTTTCCCTAATAATTAATGCCTTTTTTAATATTTTGTTGTATTTGTTTTCTATATAAAATATTTTATTAAAAATTGTTATTTAAAAGGAAATAAGTAAATAATATATTTAATTCATTAATTTATTTAATCACATCCAATCACTCACTTTGTATTACGCGATTTTAATAATGAAGCATGGTTGTGGTTGAACCGGTTTAGTGAATTGCTTTAGCTTAAAAGTGTTGAAAGAATTTAGTTAATCGTGGGCAACAGTGGTTCAGTGGTAGAATGCTCGCCTGCCACGCGGGCGGCCCGGGTTCGATTCCCGGCTGTTGCAAAACTTTTTTCAAAAATTTTAATTCCATATATTAAATTGTAAATGAATATTTTTCATAAATATTTATTTCTTTAATATTTTTATCACGTAAAGTTATCTTTTAACAAATAATATTTTTAACTAGCACATCCTTTCTCGAACAACAAAGAAAAGCTTTTTGCACGTAAAAGAATATCGAGTAAAAAATGGGCAACATAAGAAAATGTTGGATATAAAGGAAGGGTCCTTTTATGGCCCGTGGGGTTCAAGAAAAAAAGAAAAAGGACCACTGGACTAACCCAAAAAAGAGATATATGTATTGGTTGCTCAACAAATGGGCCAATTCCTTTCTTCATTGACGCGTGTTTTTTTCTTCTTCAAGACCATCCTTTCCCTCTTCCCCCGACCACCCATATACTACTTACAATTTTCTTCCTTTTTTCAACGTCTACTACCAAAAAACCAAAATGAGCTAAATTTACTGGTAAATAAAAGAATGATTCTTTATTGAGCAATTTTGGTAAAATTTTTATTTATTTTTAACAAAATTATTTTCCTTTTTTATTTAAATATTTTGAATATATTGCTTTTAAAATTAAATACTATCTTTATTTAATTATAAAATTAAAAAAGTTCCCAAATTCCCAATTATTTTCTTTAAGTGTCTTTTCCCAATTTTTTTGAACGTTCTCTTCATTTTCTTTTCATTTGAAAAATAAATTTTCTTTTTTGGCATTTCGGCACGTGTGCCCATCAATTTATTCTACTTCATTATTCTTTCCTTATTTTTTTTTCATTTTGTAAATGACTCATTCTTTGTTTTTCTTTTTAGCTAACAAAATAAGGTTTTAAATTTTTAATTAAAAAAATATTTCCACAGAATTTTTTAATCCCGAACTTTCTTCAATTTTTTTAAAATATTCCAAAATTTAATAAATTCTAAAAACGTTATGTAAAAAAATTATAATATTTAATTTCTACATATTTACTCAATAAAATCATTTCAAACGCAAGAAATTTCGGAAGGGGCTTTGCATAATTTTTTGGACGTAAATAATCCTCATTCATTGATTTAAGCGAAAGATGTTTGAGTAAATAAAAATTAATATTTATTTAATTATTTAATTTTATTTTGATATTTTTTTTATTAATTAATGAAAAGTAAAAGAAATTTAATTATTTATAAATTATGTAAAAATAAATATTAAAAAATTCTAAAAAGTTATGAATAAAAAAATTAATGAAGAAAATAAACAAAATAAACAACAAAATGTAGAGCAACAGCAATGTACTACTAATAGAGATTTAATTCCTGTGAGTTTTTAATTAATTAATTTTTATTTTCTAATAAAACTTTTAATAATTTTAAATTTTATTTCTGACAAAATTTAAATTTTACTAAAAAAATCTTTCATTTTAAATTTATCTACAAAATTTTCTTAGAAAATAATTTTTTCTATTTTTTTTTTGTAAATATTGGAAAATTCAATTTTTTACAATAAATCAACAATATATTAAATTTAAATTCTCACATTTATTCAAAAATTCTTATATTTAATTTTATAAAAAGATTCTCTCTTTTTTATTAACGGTTTATTAAAACTTTACTGTCCATTGCTTTTTCCGTTGCTTTTTCCGGTAAGCATGTCCATTCGAAAATGCTCTTTACTTCTTTTAAACTAAATAAAGATAGGCACATTTTAAATGGAAAAAAGATTATAAATTTAAAGAAATACAAAAATTAAATAATTTCCCTTCTTTTTAAAAATATTTTATAGGAGAGCGGTGGATAAATAAGTTCGGGGAATGTCTTCCCTCTAGAATTAATAGATTACATAGCCTTTTACTATTCTCCTATTAGTCGATTGAATTAATCTCTAGAATGGGGAATGAACATCTAATGATTATTTAAATGATCATCGAATGAACTCTTTCACTATTCCTTCTTCGCTATTTCTTGACTTGTAAATAGCTTAAAATGTCCTAAGAGTAATAATGAGTGTAATTGTGGCAAATCAGCTAATTATAATTTTTAATCTCTGGGAACTTCCTTTAGTTCTAGAGAATTTGTGCTTGGGAATTCTAAAGTTATTATATTTGTAAATAATATTTTTAAATAATAAATATTTTATGTAATAATCATTTTTCTTTAGAAAATACAAAATTTTATTACTAATTTGCAAAATAGTATATATTTTTCTAATAAATTTCCTTCATTTAGATATAAATACTCATTGTGACCACAAACATTATTAACATATATATCTAATGAATGAACGCCAATTTTCTTTCTATTTCCCTTTAGGTTGTACTTAATTTGTTTGTTGCCTTAGCTATATTTAATTTAATTGAGAAATTCTTTCGTCTTATGAACTAATTTGTGGACATATAAGGCAAGGGAATTTCTAACTAATAAAACATACTAGAACACCCCCACCCACATTTTCCCTCATTTTCAACCTCTTACAATTCGTTTGTCCACTTTTACTCTTTTCTGAGTTTGACTGACTTATTAGAAGCCTGTCCAGGCTAATCTGCGCAAAATTTAGTTCTCGTTACTTTTAAGCAATTTTCTTTTAAAAAAGATTTTTTTCTTTTCTTTTTTCACACATTTTAGTTAAAGTCTGCGCGCAAATGAAGAGTGTTTTTGGAAAAAGTCCAGAAAAATTATTTGGACAAAAAAGTTAAATAAATGGCTTCATCTATTTTATTTTCAATTTTTTTTTCATTTAAGAAAATTGCCATACATTTTTATTAAATTATTTTGGTTTGTAAAAATTTATTTTTGCGTTTTGTTTGGCTTCTTTTTACAATTAAAAAAATAATAATTTTCTAATTAATTTAAAATAATTTTATTTCGGGAATCATTAAATATTTTCTAAAAAGTCTTTTTCACTGGCTGTCTATTTTAATTTTTAAAATATTAAAAAATTTTTTTATAAAATCTCGAAAAAAATATTTGCCAAAAAAGCTGAAAATATTTGTTATAATAAATTTGTCATTTGCATTGCCTTAAAAAATTGTTTTTCATTATTATTTAATATTCTTTTTATTTTTTTATTTATTTTAATTTAAATAAATTCAAAATAAAGCTTTTGGATAAAAAAATATATTTTAAATGATCAGTTTAAAAAATGCGTAATATTAACGGCTCACTTAATTCTCCTTTTCCTTTACCAAAATCCTCTCCGTTTATTCAAAGAAGAGGAAAGATGTTAAAATCTTCTATGGATGACGGCATTAATTTAAAGTCTGTTCCAACACATCAAATTAATGAAAAAAATTATCTGAATAAAAATCAACAGAAAAATAATAATATATTTCCTATTCATTTAATTCAAGCTAGATTGGTATATAAAATAATTCTTATTTTTATTCTTTTCATTAATTTATTTAAACAAGTTATAAACAAGCAACTTTAAAAATTTTTTCTAATTATTTTTTATTAAATATTTTTTAAAATTTAAATAGAAGATTGATAAAAATAGATTACCGTATTTCCTCTAATTGAAAGACCCCCTCCAATTGAGTTACCCTCAGCGAAAGCAATGAAAAATAGAATGGCCCCCTCCATTTGAATGACCCCCTCCAATAGAGTGACCCAAGGGTATTGAAAAATAGAGTGACCGGTCATTCTATTAGAGGAAATACGGTAAGTATATACATAAAATAATTATATAAATTAAGAGAATATTAATTTATTTACTTTTAAAGATTTTCTTTTTATTAAGAAATATGTATTAAAATTATTAAATAGAATTATAAATATAATTAAATTAATTAAAAATATTTAAATTAATTTTAACTTAATTTTATTTAGGTATATACTGAATGGGCAAATCATCACTTACTAAAAGCAAAATTACCTCCTTTGACAGATTTAACTGGCGAATTGTGTCTTCCACACAAATTAATACCTTTAATTTATTCTATAAGTTTGTTTTTTATAAATAAAATTAAATTAATAAGTCTAATTAAAAATTAAAAAAATTTCTGGGTTCGCCAACCCTCAATTAAAATTTTATTAAAATTCAAAAAATAATTACTATTTCTTTAATTATTTTATTTAAAGTTGTTGAGTTCAACAATATAAGCTTAGAACAATTAATGAATAAAATGGAAGCAAAGGAGCCTGTTACAACTATTGAAAAATGTTTAGATTTTTGTAAACAGATTGGTGTTCATAGTGAAGATATTAAACCTAGAGGTAAATTTTATTTAAAAATTTTTTTAATAAACAAATTTTTAATTAAATAAATAAAAATCTAATCAAAAATTTTAAACAAAAAAATATTTTTCGTATTTTTTTTATTTTTTAAATTATTATATTTGACTTATTATATGTTTATAAAATTGTTTATCTCACAAATTCTTTATACCTCCCAAAAATCAGCTTTTTTAAAAAAATAGCCAAATTGTTATTTAATTGGTTTAAAAAGGCTTTAAATATTTATTTCTAACTACCTTTATTTATTTTCCTGTTTTTTTCTTTCCAAACAATTAATTAAATCATTCATCTTTCTTTTTTTTTATACAATTAATCCCCCAATAAATAAATAAATAATTAACTTCTATCAGAATTAACAGCATTTTATAAATAAATTTATTTGGACATTTTTTAAGCCAAATTAATTTTTATTTTAACATGTTTGTACTTTTATGTCTTTAAAAATATTTACTATTTCTATTTTATTTTTTTATGACTTTAATAATTTTTTCTAAATTATTTTTGTATTTTCATATGCTTTTATAGCTGCTATCAATCCTTCTATTTATTATTAAAAATAAATTGATTGGCCAACTAAACAAGCATTATTTTATATCTTTTGTACATATTTACAATCTTATTTTATAATTCACGTATTTTAATTTTTTTTTGCTCAATAAAAATGTTAAAAATTATTATGTGACACTTCATTTAATATTTTTTTCACACTAATTATTTTTTTTAATTTTAATTAGCTTTTTCTCAACGTTTACTTTACATTATTTTAAATCTTTACTTAAATCATTTAATAAAAAATAATATTTTTCTTTTAAAAACATTTTTTAAAAAATGCTTGTTTTGTTCTTTATTTATTTACTCCCATCAACTTTTTTTTTGTTCTGCTCACATTAAAGCTTTTGCTTGAGCTCACCACCCGGCGGCAGTCACGGCCAAATAGCGGAGACTGATAGTTGGGAAAAAATAAATGTTTTTGAAGAGAAAAAATCTGAAAGGAAGGATGATCTTCTTTTTCTTCTTTTTTTTTTGTCAACGTGTCCAAATATCATCACTTTCATTTCTAAAATATTTTTTTCATTTTTTCATCTCTTCAAAGAAAAGTTAATCTTCTTTATGTTCAAGTTTTTTAAAAAAATACTAAAAAATATATTTATTTTTTGGTTGAAAATATTAAAATAATTATTTATTTAAATATGTCAAGGACAATTAAAATAATTTATTTAAAAATAAATATTTAATCAATTTAAATAATAAAAAAGATATTTTTTTATCATCATTCACACCTTTTCTTTTTAGACTATTTTTAGGAAGAAAAGCTTTCTCATTTTTCCTTAAATATAAAATAAATAAAATATGTAATACAAATATTTATACAAAAAAATATAAATAAATAATTCTTTTTAATTCTTTTTTGCTTATCTAAAAAGTTATTTTTAGTTATAATATTTAGGTAATTTTATGCTAGGAAATATTAAAAAGAATTGAAGATTTTTTTACAAATTTTTTCTTTAAATATTTTTTTATATTAATTAATTTATTTAAGCTTTTAATTTATCTTTCGCTATTTTAGAAAAAATACTTGGACACATTCTTTACTATAATTTCCTTAATAACGACCTTAAACTAAATAATGTAAAAAACCTTTTTTATACAACTTATACATTATTATTAACTTTCCTTTCCATTCATTTTTCTATCAATTCTTGATTGCTGTTCTTTTTTTATTTTCTCATCAAAACCACTCATTACTCTCCGTTCATTACTTACAATTTCTTTGAACTCTTTTTATTTATTTGGTGCGCAAATATTTTATTAATAAAGTCAAAAAGCATTCCAGGGGCTCAAGAAGAGCAAACTACTAAAATCTCCAACTAAATAAACTCTTGTTTTGTTTTTAAATAACTGTCCGTCGATTACTTACTAACCAACCACCTTTTCCTTCAAAATGCCAATCAGTTCCGCATTTGTTCTTTCAAAATACTGACTAAAAGAGAACAAATCTGTCATATAAACATTCTTGTATATTTTATTATTATTTATTTTACCACCCATAATTTTTAAATATATGTCACTTTTTATTAATTTTAATGATTTTATTAAATACATAAATATTTTTATTAATTTTTTAATTAATAATTAATTAGTAAACTTTAACAAATATAAATTGATAATTCTTGTTCTAATTAATTCAGCTATATAATTCAATTTCCAAATAATTTCTAAAATTTTATAAAAAATAAAAATAAAATTATAATGATTAAAAAGAAGTAGGACTTTAATATTTTCTAATTATTATTAATTAATTTTTCCCATATTAGAACAATTAATTCTGGTTTTATACATAATTTTAATTTAATTTTAAATTTAATTTCTTTTAATTTTATTCTTCTCGTTAAAAATGTAATTTTATATTTTTAACAAAAATTTCTTCCAATTCTTCCTCCAAAAACAATTAAATTAATGGCTAAATTAAAGATTGCTAAATCTTTAATGAATCACCCAGGAAGATTTTATTTATTTTTTAATTGACTTGGAAAAAATTTTTTTATAAGAATGGTTATTTAATTGTTACACAATTCTTTTAATTAAAAATTAGATAATTTTAAATATTCTAAAAATTCTTTTAAATATATTTTTATTTAAAAAATATTTTAAAATTATTATACAAATTAATTAAATTAAAATTAATTTTTAATTAATTAATTATTATTTTTAATCGGTTTTCTAATTTTTAATTTTTTTTATCTTTCCGTGACTATTCGTCAAAATTCTCAAACCACAAAAAATGAGAGCTTCACTTCTTATAATTTCTAGAATATTTATGTATTTTATTCTCATATTATTCACACACCCATTACTCATTTTTACCTGTACCTTTTTTTTTTGCGTTCTCCAGAAGAATTAATTATATCAACAAAATTACTCATGTCTAAACATGTATAAATTTTAAATCATTTTTTTTCATTTCTCGAATAATTAAAAAAAATAATTTATTTTAATTTGTATTTATTTAAATTAATATTCGTATATTTTTACTTAGGGTGTGTAATAAGTTTTGTCGGTCTTCGGTTTTTTATTATGAAAAAATTCATAACTAATTACTTAATATTTCATCTTGATTTTTTGAGAAATAATAGAATGGCTTATTATCTTTCAAATAAGATCAAATTTACCAAGTTTGGTCAAGAAATAATTTTTTTATTGCTTTTTGAGTAACTAAGTCCAAAATTTTAAATTCATTTTTCCTAAATTTATTTTTTCAGATATTAGAAACGGGCATTTAGGTGCCATTTTACAACTTCTTCATCAACTTTCAGAATACAAAAGGCAAAAAAGAAAAATTATTGAAGATAAAAATATTCATCAAAGACGTGTCCATTTTAATAATTTACAGCAACAAGTAAAAAATAGAAAAAAAAAATTTTTTTTTGCAAAAAACAGTTGTTTTATTCTTTTTTACTTAAAAACAATTTAATTAATTCTCTTTTATTTAGTCACCAAAACACCTGTCAAATCCCTCTTATTGTTCTCACAATTCTTTCTCAAAAACATCATCCTCACACATTTACGAGCAGTGCAGTTCATCTTCTGGTTACGGAAGTGTTTGTCACACAAATATTAGTGGGGGCTCTACTGTTAGTGTAAGATTTGAAGCTATTACTGGTGATAATACCTCGAATTGATAGTTGAATTTTAAATTCTTAATTTCAATTGCTATATGATTTTTTGCCTGATTCGACTTTCCTATGGAGATCCGACTTTAATTACTAACACAAAAATTTTTTTAAAAATATTTTAATTTTTGCAGAACAAAAATATTAAAGAAATTTCCTCAACAACTGACAAATCATTAAACAAAAAACTTAAATTATCTAACAATTATATAGAGGAAGAGGAACCGAAAAAACGTTCAAAACAAAAATATAGAGTTGCTTTTAAAATGCCTCCAAATTTGATTAATTCTCGTTCAAATAAAGAAGAAACAAATAATAATAATTTAAATAAAAACATTAATAATGAGGAAAAACGTTTTGCTAGGTGGGTATTTTTTTTTGTTTAAAATTAATTTTTTAATTTAAAATATTATTTAGAAAAATGACTATTTTTTTAATTTAATTTTCAAGTAATTTCAATTAATTTATTAAATATTCTATTTCTTTTTTTTTTAATTTTAAATAATTAAAATTAATGATTTTCTCTCAATTTTAATTTTTCTTTCTCTCTCTATACACTTTAGAGGAATTTTTATTCTAGTTAAAAAGTCTCTGTAATAAAAACCATTTAATTGGTTACTGACCAGGACGTAGAAAAAAAAAAGAATTTTATGGCCTTTCTCTCTCTTTCTCCAACAAATCCACTCCCCAAAAATGTCAGTTATATTGCCAACCATCTAAATAAACGTCCAAGCTTTCTTCTCATTTTTTTCGTGCCGTTGTCCATCTAAACAAAAATGTTTGGGTGGCGCGGAAAGAAAAAAAAGTGTGTTTAATTCCCTGAAGGGAAGATGCTGTTTCTGAAGCTTGTTTTTGTCCTTTTTTTCACTCTTCTATATTCGCTCATTGCATTTTAATACAAAAAATTCTGATGTGTGATGGGAGCATCTTTCAAGCGAAAAACTGTTGCCCTTCAATTTTTTTAAAAAACAAAAAACAATCTTTTGAGATATTTTTGAAGATAATTTTTTCTTTAATTTTATTCTAAACCTTTCCTTTTTATTTTTTTATTGATAGAAAAAAAATATTTATGGAGAGATGATCGAGAATTTATTTTTTTTAAATATTTTTTAAATAATTTTGCACTTATTTTTTCTCTTTTTTCATTATTTCTTGAATATTTTTAATATTTTTTTTCTTTTTTAAAGCTTTTCACTTTTAAATATATCTTCTTTTTTCCTTTTTTTCCTTCTCATTTTCCTTTTTTGACCACTGTTTTAGGTCAAAAATTATATTTTAAATAATAATTTTGTGTTGTCATGGGTGGTGACAAGTGACATCTATATATTTATATTCTTATATTACTCTTCTTTTTCTCCTTTAAATATTCAGTGCCAGCCGGCATTGGTTTGGAGATTAAATATATTAAAGATTATTTTTAAAATTAAACTTGAAAATATTTTTTCTTTTTTTTTGGTTTGCCATAAAAATTAAATTATTTTAAATTAAATTAAAAATTTATAAAAATCTTACAAAAATAATACTGTCGACCCTTGCCCCCAAGATATAATTTCGAATATTAGACCCTTAATTGGGGGCACTATAACCAAAGTCGACTATATTTTAAAAAATATTTTTATAATTTTTAGTATTGCTAGTACACCCCAATCATCATCTTCTCTTCGTATTCCTCAAAAAATTTCAATTAATCGCCAAAATAATCAACAAATTAAAACAGCTGAAATAATTAATTCTTCTGAACAACAACAACAATTTCTACAAAATTCAGAAAATCAAAGAATTTATCAAAAATTAAATCAAAATAATTTAAATAAACCAATTGAATCAAAAATTTCTTTAACTTCAAATATTGCAATTAAATATAAAAATTATTCAACAAACACTCAACAAAATTGTAAGATTTTTAAATTTAATTTTAATAAAGATATCTAAATTTTCTACAATACATATTTCTTTTAATTAATTCAAGGGTTAATATTTTTCATAAAATTGCATA
>ABLG01001006.1:0-62720 GCA_000172435.1 Meloidogyne hapla | reverse complement strand
GAAAAATAATAATTTCAGAAAATTGAAGATATTTTATAAAAATTCCTTCAGAAAATTAAAATTAGGTCTAAAAATCCGATAATATTTTTAAAAATTAAAATTTTCTTTTTTTCTGTCTGTTTTTTATTTAAAATAAATTCCCAAAACGTCTTTTTGTTTTTTTTGGTTTTAAATCTTTCAATTTAATATTTTTTAGTTCTTTGCTCATTTAGATTGTTTAAGAGAGGGAGATGCTTTTCCTAAATAAATTAAGCTAAACATAAAAATAAATTTTTTTACTAAAAATAGGAAAATTTGTTTAAATTTAATTTAAAAAAAATATTTTTTGTTGATTTTTAGAGAGAGACAATTTAGGAATATTTTTTAAATAATTTTAAAAAAAATATTTATTTTTGCAAAAATAAAAAATAAATATTATTAAATTAAATTTAATTAAGAAATATTTAATTTTAAATAATTTTTTTAATTCACCAAAAATGTCCTCAAAAATAAAAATTTTTTCAAATAAAATTACAAATTCTTTAACTTCTTTTAAAATATTTAAAAGAGGATTTACTAGGATTTTTTTTATTTTTAAATATTTTTTAAAATTCTTCTCTTTTCGTTGCCATTGGTTTCTTCTATTGGGAAATTTATTTAAAAAATAAAATATTAAAAAAAACTTTTTGTTTAACTATTTTTATTTAAATTTAATTATTTTAAATATTTTTAAATAATCTAAATTTTAATTTTAATTTTTCTCTCCTTCCATCCCTCTTATTTTATGATTTCTGTGTCACGCTGAAACTTGCGGACGGACTTTTGTTGATAAAACTGAAACCTTTTGAAATTGGAACAGACGGTCGTGGGTAATGTTCCAAAGGCCGTTAAGCATATTTAACATCTTGAAGGCATACATATATCACAAGAAGATTTTTCTAAGCCTTCTATAAATAGAAGGTTTATTTGTTAGTCAGTGTCCTCAAATATTTAAAATAAAACAAAAATTATTTAAAAAAATTATTTTTGTTTTTCCCAGTATTTTAACTTATTTCCTCTAATTTCTGTCTATTTCCTTCATAAATATATTTTTAAATAATTTTTTAAGTATTGGCTTCCTTTTTTTTCTTTTTTGTTAAATTGCGCGTTTAAAATTATTTAACTTTAAAAAAAAGGAAGAAGACTTATTTTAGTTTTTTTAAATAATTTTTATAGACTTTGGTGTCCCTTTTCTTTCTTTTGCGTATTTATTTAATCCTTCTAAAAAATTATTTTATTTTTTCTTTTAAATGGAAAAAGAAGCCTTTTAAATATTTAATTAATTTTTAAAGTTTTTATTTTAATTTAAATAATGTTTATTCAATAATTTTAAAAAGAATTATATATTTCTTTTTAATTTAAATATTTTTAATTTATATTTTTTTAATTATTTAATTTATATTAATTCAAAAAATTTTTTTAAATATATTTTTTTAATATTAATTAAAATAATTAATTTAATTACTCCTTTTTAATTAAATTATCTCTTAATTTTAAAAATCAGTAAAAATTCAGAATGAACATTAAATTATCTAAAAATGATTCTTCTTGCCTTTTTAAGTTTCTCGTTGTTTTCTGGGATTTATCTAAAATATCCGTTAGCTTATGATTAGTTTTATATCTAGCCTAAATATTTATTAGATTTCCCATCTACCTTAATAAAGATTAATTAAAAATATTTATTTAAAAAAAAATTATTAATTTTTAAAGGTCTTGATCGTCTTATTAAATCAATCAAAATGTCATCTACAATTATACTTTACAATGAAAACCCCCCAGAAAAAGAACCAACAACATTTATTAATTCTTCACCAATACAATTAAACTTTAATTTGGCAGATAATATGGAACAATGTTTTCAAGCTTTAACATCTGCTGGTCTTACAATATTTCCAAATCAGTCTTTAAATTCATTACCTTGGTGTAATGCTACTTGGGATACTGTAAGAATTTTATTTTTGTAAAACTTTATTTTTGTATTATTTTTGTAAGAGCTTTATTTTTGTATTTTTGTATTATTTTTTATTTCTTTTGTAAATATTTTTGTAATACTATTTTATTTATTTTTGTAACAATCATATTTTTGTATTTTACTCTTGTATTTTTGTATATTTTTGTAAAACTTATTATTTTTGTATTATTTTTGTAAGAGCTTTATTTTTGTATTATTTTTGTATTTATGCGGTCAAAAGTCCGCAAATATAATCCGCAACTTCTATTATTCTTTGCCTCTCAATAAAGTAATTTTAAATATTTTTTAGGTTCTTTGTTGGCCAGCCACACAAGGTGGACAGTCTGTTACTTTACAATGCCCTCCTTTAAAAGGACTTGATCCTTCTAGTAAATTCTTATTTCAAAAATTAAAAAAAAAATTAAATAATTTAAAGAAACAATAACCAAACATTGTCATTCTTCCGGTCATTGGATGGGTAAAACAGAAGATGACTTTTCCCGTCCCCATGGGTGGACTAATTTTACAATGTGTTTTACTCGAGAAGTTGTAGCAATAATGCAACAATTAGATAATGGGACACTTTATGAAGCTCAAGAAGTGGCCAAAAATGCTAGAAAATTGGAATTTCTTGGATTGGGTTTATCTCTTGTTTCTTTACTTTTTTGTATTGCTATATTCTCTAGTTTTCGGTAAAATTCTTTTTAATCTCAAAAAATATTCTCTCCCTTAAAAGTCGTCTTCGTGTTTTTCGAAATCTTTTACATCTTCATTTAATGATTGCAATACTTGCGATGGTCCTTTTACGTTTAGTCCTCTACATTGATTTAATATTTACTGATAGACTTGGACATCAACAATTAGTTAATCCACAAGGACGGACTATTAATACAATGGTTTTTGTTTGTGAAATGATGTTTTTTCTACTTGAATATTTTAAATCTGTGGCTTTTTGGTGGATGTTTTTGGAGGTATTAATTAAATTAATATTTGCGGATTTTTTTGAATTTGCGGACAAACTTTGCGGATGTCCGGAAATATCCCTCCAACTAGAATATTTTATCTACTCTTAAATTTAAAAGTAATTTTTTCAGGGTCTATTTCTCCACAATCAATTAGTATTAGCCGTTTTTAACACAACACCTCATTTATGGCCATATTTATTAACTGGTTATGGTGTTCCTTTTGTACATACACTTGCCTGGCTAATTATTCTTTTTATAAAGAAAAATGGGAAATTGGAAAGGTGTTTGGGTTCTTATTATTTGGAGATTGAATTTTGGTTATTGGATGGGCCTAGACTTGCACAGCTTGTTGTAAGAAGATTTTCTCAATTTCTTACTGTATTTTTAAAAATTCTCCCTTTAAGATCAACACAATTATGCTTATTAATGTTATTAGAGTTTTATGGCTCAAAGTCCGTGATTCACGTTCTAGTAGTGAATTGGAAAGAACAAAGTAAAAATTATTGTTAAAAAACATTTTTTAATTAATCAATTTAAAGAAAATCTGTAAAAGCAGCATTAATGTTAATTCCATTATTGGGTATTCCCAATATTATGCAAACTATCCCTTTCTCGCCCACACAAGACAATATTACTTATTTTGCTATTTGGACTTATTGTGCTTCTTTTACTTATATGTATCAAGGATTTATGATTGGTAAGAAGAAAAAGAATATTTTTGAAAGAAAAAAATTTTTGCGGATAATATTTGCGGACAATATTTTCTGTCCGCAAAAAAAATTGCGGACAAGGACCTAGAAAACTAAAATATTTTTAAAATATTCTAAAAATATTTTTTTCAGCAATAATTTATTGTTTTACTAATCGAGAAGTACAAACAGTCCTTAAAAATTGTTACAATCGTCATCGTTTAAAGCATTCTTGCCCATTAGATAGACACAAAGGTGGAGGTTCCAATTATACTCATATAGCCTCAAAATACAGCCAAATCCACAATAACAATAATAACAACAATAGTAGTTCTAATGGAATAATTAATGATTTAAATAATGAAAAACGAGGAGGAAAACTTGTTAGTGGAGGGCAAATAGCAAGTGTTGACAGTGGGGAAAGATTTTTACTTATTCGATCGAAATTACAAGAATTGGATAGAGAAGAGGAGAATATTAAACAATCGTATGTTTTATGTATAATTTTTAAAAAAAATTTCAAAAAAAAGTTTGCGGACAAAGTTTGCGGACGCAATTTTTTGTCCGCAAAACTTTTTGCGGACAAGGACCTAAAAATTATTTTTTTAAATATTTTTTTAAGAAAAGAATCTAAAGACAACAACACAATATCTCCATCACCCCATCAATATATTAAACGTTGTTCTTTACCTATTAATAGAAATAAAAAACTTCCAACAATTCCCTCTGCAAAAATAAAATTAAAAAGGCAATTATCAATTCATGATAATATAAACAATAATAACAATGTTATTAAAGAAGAAATATTGAAAGAAATTCAAACATGAAGATTTAATATTTTTTTTGTCAATTATTTTTAATTACGGGTATATTACTCTAAAATCAGGGCTGTGCCTTGTGACACTCTCATTGTCAGCCCTGATCACCTGTATATTTTTTAATTTAATTTAAAAAAAAATAAATTTTATTAAATTTTTTAAGACTTATTTCTTTTTTCAAATTTATCCAATTTTTAAAAAAAAAATTTTTATTAAAAATAATTCAAGTCCATATATAAAAAATAGGGGGAGAGAGGTTTAACTTTTGGAAATGTTTATTTTTGGTTAATAGTGTATAATTAAGTGAATTGGCCGAATTATTATTAAAATGTTTGGAAAAATAGAAAAAAGAATTTTAAAAAATAGTTGAAAGTTTGAGAGTGGAATTTTCAAATAAAACTTTTTTTTGGAAAATTTTTCAGAAAATTTTCTAAAAAAACCCTTCAACCATTTAAATCGACCATTAATTAATTATTATTAAAAAAAGAGTTCATAATTTTCTTTTCAAAAATTAAAAAATTGTTTTTAAACCTTTTTTTTTTCTCATGGCAATTGTTCATTTGTAGGCACCCAAATATCATGGCGTGATTGTTCATTAATTGTACGCAAAACGCGAGAATAAATTTCATCAGGTGTTTGGCCAGTTATTATTGCTAGAAAAATTAAAAATAAAAAATTAATTAAAATAAATCATACAAGTAAATAAATCTCCAAAATTTTGTTCTTGACGTTGACAACGTTCATATTGACGAATTGCGTCTTCATCAGTCAATTGTTGGTTAGACCAATCACTGAAAGAAAAAAACAAAAAAAAATTTAAAAAAATTTTTTTCAAGTTTACCGCAATTGTTGATAGCTAAAAGGCTTAACAAAAATAGAAATTGGATAAATTCTGGCAGCATCTTGTAAACGACGTATTGCATTACCAGAAACATCCAAAATACAATGACGACCCTTTTTTTAAAATAATTTTAAAAAAATAAAAATTTTTTCTTACAGAATCAGCAACTTCACGTACAGCAGCAATACTTGTTCCATAAAGATTATTTTGAAATTGTCCAGCTTCAATAAATAAATTGCTTTTTATATCTCTTTCCATTTCTGCTTTTGTTACAAAATAGTAATCTCTTCTAGAAAAATTGAAAAAAAAAATAAATAAAATTATTTATTTTTTAAAGAATAATCCGCAAATATTATCCGCAATTTATAATATAAAAAAAAAATTTTTTTTGAATTATTCTTTAAAAGAAAAAATTTGCAGATAACAGTTGCGGACTTTTTTGTCTGTAAAACCGAAAATAGTGAATTTAAAAGGAAATAAAAAATTTTAAAAAATTAATTTACCCATTCACTTCATTATCTCTAGCAGGTCTAGAAGTATCTTAAAAAATATTTTTTTTAATTTTAAAATAAAAATAAAAAAATTAAACTAACGTGGAACACAACTACTAAAACGTTCTGGATTTTGTGTTACCAATTCATCATTTATTCGATCCTTTAAAGCTCCAAGAATAATTACTGGACGAATATAAGAAACTGAAAAAAAAATAAATTTGAAGTTTAAAATTTGAAGAAAATTTTAACTTTGTTTCATTTGAACAATTTTGTAGGAATGAATTGGTTCATCAGACAAAGCATCTGAAAATTTTAAAATAATTTTAACATACTAGTTTTAATTTGTTAAAACCACAATTGTTATGAGTAAAGCAGAAACTCTCTGATATTAAATAGAAAAGAAACAGCAAACAACATTAAATAAAATAAATTATTATGAAAATATATTAAGCAGAAACTTAAAGAAGAGAAAAAGTACAAAAATAAACAAAGGCATCCTCGTTAAAGCAAAATGTCCAAATTCAATCAAACATCCTATAGAATTACTCTTCAAAAACTTCAAAAAACATAGGTGACAACAACTATTTCTTACAATTTAAATGTTGAGAATGCCTCTTTTTAATTTTTTGGTGATTTTCTTTTATTTTTTCATTAAATTCTTCATTTTCTTCTTTTTTATTATTTTTTCTATTACGAGAACAACGATTATGACTTGCTTCACTATCACTAACTATATAAGAAGGTTCTGCTATGGATGTTGATGGAATATTTGTTGATGCTTTTTCTCTAAGTCTTCGATACCTTCCTAATTTTTTGGATTAAGGGAAAGATAGAGGGATTTGTAGATAAGGGAATTTCAGAGGAAAAGGGTTGTTGAGGGTGAAAATACATGTGAAAAGGGTAAGGAAAGGGCAATGAATCATTAGGCAATGAATAATTAGATATGGAATTATTTAAAAAGACATAAATGAAGATAAAATGATAAGAAAAATTAACAGAAAAAATGATTTAAAAAATTAAAATTTTTTAAACTTACTTTCAGCTCCATCTGAGTTGTATTCATTAAGTTTTTCTGTTGATTTAACAAAAGGAAATTTTCTTGAAAAAGAAAGTTGACTTCGTGAACCTCGACGACCTTTTTAAATAAATTAATTAAAATAAAAACAATTTTAAACCTTCCATTCCTCCAAATCCTGCTGCTGATGTCCCCGAAGTTGTGCTGTTACGTCCTAGGCTTTGACTACCAGCATTAAAGTTTACCTTTAAAAACCAACTTTTTCCTACTAAAATATTAATTTTCCAAACTTGTTTTCTTCTTTGCCTTTCACGTTTTTCTACTCTTTTTCTTGATGGAATAATTCCTTCTGGGCCTTCTTCACCACTTAAATTATCAATTACTCTTCTAGCAGTCCACCAATCATCATCTGTGGCATTTAATACATGAAGGACATCACCATAACGGAAAGATAGTGAACGGTGAGGTAATCCTTTAAAGAAAAAAAATTTTTTGAAAATTAAAATTTATTTACCAGTATCTCTAGAAGGTTCATTATCAAACAGAGCACGAACATAGAAATCTGATTGTTGTTGTTGAATATATGGCTGTTGTTGTTGTTGCTGCATTAAAATCATTTCTGCTTTTAAACGTTCCAATTTTTGTTCAAAGTTTTGAAAATCTTTTAAGAAAAAATATTTATTTAATTAAAAATTTAACTTTACCAATAGGTCTATATTTAAGCAATAATTGTACTTCAGAATAAAGAGGTATAGCTTTAAGAGTTTGTGCAGCTTGAGCATGTGTGGCACTAGTTAAATCAACATCATTAACTCTTAAAAGAACATCTCCCTTAAAATAATATTTTAAAAATAAAATTGAAGATGATTCTTACTTTTTTAATATTTCCATTTAAATCAGCAGCCCCACCAGGAAGTATATGGCTAATATATATTGGTTCTTCATTTTCACCACCAACAATATTGAATCCTAATCCAGTATCCAATTTACGTAAACGAACTAAACGAGGTACATCCAATTGTGGCTGCTTTAATGATGAGGAAGAGATTTGTTGTTGTGAAAACCCACCACCAATTGAATGTGAATCAACATTTACTGTTGGAGAAGTAATACCAATAGTTTCAAAAGTCTATAAAATGAATATTTAGAAGGGTTGTACACCGTCCATGAACGTCTAGAAATCTGAGACTTTTTTTTAATTCTCACCCCTCCCTAAAGTTGTGCACCCCGCCCTCTAAAGAGACCTCCACATACCAAAATTTTATTTTTATAAACCTGTAAAGATCTAGATCTATCACTTTCATCTAATTGCCTTCCATCTAATGGCAATTCAGGATGAGGATTTTTCATATAAAGAAGACTTGTTCTCTCTCCAGTATTTTTCAAAGTTTGGACCGCAAATTGATGAGTTACATTATTAAATATAATATTATCAACAGCCAAAATTTGATCTCCTTTTTGTAGACGACCATCAAAATAAGCTGGAGATCCTTCTATGATACGTGTTACGAATATTCCATCATCGCCTAAAATGAGTATTTTTGAATGATTTTTTAACTAAAAACTAACCAGGAATGTGTTGATTACCAACACCTCCAGCTATAGAAAATCCTAAACCTTTTGAGCGACATTCAGGATTGAGCATCTTAAATTAACAATTCAATAAATTATTTAAAAAATTTAAAAACCTTAATTAATTCCATTCTTTTAACGCCTGGTTTTCTTTCCAAATCTCGAATAGCTTCACTTATAATTGGTTGTTGATGGCTTGGCACAATTGGTGGAGAAGTCCCAATATTGAAATTAGAGGCGGAAAGACTTGCTGGACTAACTCTGGATAATGGATCTATTGGAGATGAACGAAAGGTCTCTGCTGTTGCCAATGGAGGTTTTAGACGTTTAACTAACTGAAAAAATTCTGTTGAAATTAATTTTATAAAAATCTAACCAAACGAACAACACTTCCGGAACTTTTTAATGCATCAACTGCTACCTAAAAATAATTTTTATAAAACATTTGAAAGATTTTTAAAATTTACTTGGTGTTGAACATCAACAGTTTCTGTTGTATTTACTTTTAAAATTATATCGCCAACTTGAATACGACCATCACGAGCTACTGCCCCCTAAAAATAAAAATATTTTCTAATTAATTAATAAAATTTGCTTACGCCAGGCGAAATATCAGTTACTCGAATATACGGCCCTGTGCTGTGATCTCTTCCACCAGAAATTGAAAAGCCCTTTAAAAATTAAAAAAAAAATATATATTAAATTTATTTAAAAAATTAACCAATCCAAATTGATTTTTTTCTAAAACAACGTCATCAATTTCCCATTCACGTCCTTGTTCATCTATTAACCCAACATTGCTAACTGTTTCTGTTTGAAAGGCACCAGGTGTGTCCAATGTTTTTGTTTTATATTCCGATGTTTGCCAACCATCTTTTGTCTTTAAAAGAAAGATTTTTAAAAATAATTTTTAAGTTCATATAAAATTGTCCGCAAAATTTGTGGTGGAAAGTCCGCAAAAAAAGAAATAAAAAAAATAAAAAACCCTACCAAATGCCGACTTTGTTCATGATAAGAATATGAATGTTGTGAAGTTGTTTTAGTTGTAGGTTCATTTGTATCAACACCATTTGTATAAGGCAATCCATTACTTGTTGCAGCATAATTTGTTGTTGTTGAAGGAAATATTGGCGGAGGTGGTGGACGGCGTTGTTCTCCAAATAAAGACGATTTTCCACTAGAAAATGGTGGATTTGCTTCCCAACGTTCTGCCAACTTTTTTGTTTCCAAAGTTTTCAAATCTAGAGGCACTCTTTCATTAATTAAAGTATTGTCATAAAAATCTTGAATATCTAAAAAAAAATTTTTTTTAATTTTTCCAAAAATTTGTTCAAACCTAAAAGAGCTTGAAATAAATTAGTTTTGAAAAGACCAATAACTCGTTCAATGGCACAACGCAAATCGGCATCAGATGGACGGGTCAAAGCTGCGTGAAAGGCTTCAAGTTGTTCTAAAGCACGGTGGGCTTCTTTAAAAAATTATATTTTTTTTTATTTTTAATTTTAAAAAATAACCTGTTGATCTGACTGGCATTCTTATAAATTCATTAAATTAGAGAAGAAAGGATTATTAAATAAAATATTGAAATTAGTAATCCTCTAAAATTAAAAGTTAAATATTTGTATATTTACATAAAATTTGTGAGTAATTGAAAAAGCCTCAATTAAAAAAGAAATTAAAAGTATATTAGTGTAAATTGGATTGGCTATTTTGAAATGTGCGCGGGGACAAAGAGAGAAAATTGAGGGATAAGAAAAGCAAATAAAAAATTAAATCATGTAAGTCAAATCACATAAGAATAAATTGGGGGGTTGTTATTCGTGAGAATACGGTCAAGGAAAAATAATTTTTTATTTTATTTGTCTAAATGAGTCATTCACAAATGACTCAATATTCTTCAGGATAATTTTAAATTCTTGAGAAGGCAAATAAAAAATTGTATTTTAGCTAAACTAATTCATTAATTTTTTCAGACTCTAATAGGCCCTAATTTAATTTTTTGTATTTTGTCAAATTTTTGTATAAAAAATTAAAATAAAAAAAGTCAAAATAAATGGGCCGAAAAAAGTTCTTTCTTTGGTAAAATAAAAAGAATTACATAAACATTTTAAAGAAACCGGTTCCTAGGCTTTTATTTAAAAAAACTTAAAGAAAATTAAAAGAAAGGCGAAAAGGAATGTGAGGGAAGTTGATATCCTTCCTTTTTTTATGCGAAATGCTTAAAACGAACAAAAGTTTAAAAATTATTTTAAAACGTTTAAAAATGAGGGAAGAAAATGTCAAAAAATGATTTCAATAGAAAATTTCGTCCAGCCCTTTAGAGTCTGAAAATAAATTTAAAGGTTAATTATTGTTTATCATTAAAATCAAGACTCTAATGGTTGTTTTCCAAAAAAATTGCAAAAAACGTACAAAATAATTAGAATTTTTTGCATAAACGATTGCCAGATTCTAATCACTTTTACAAATTTAAGGTATTTTAATACCTTAAATATTTAAAAGGTTAAAAATAAGAAAAATACAAAAAAGATAACAATCAAGAAAAATAAAAAATATACAAAAATACTACAACTTTCGGGCAAAAAATGTAAAAATAAATGGAAAATAAATTTATATTTATTTTTGGCTAGGTCAGATGTCCAAACTACCCTTCTCCCCTCGTCTCTCTACCTCTAATGCTATCGTCAAATAACCATTAGTTTATATATATTTTACAACAACTACCGGTATCTCCCCCACCACACACCTCAACGTTTTTCGTTAATGTTTTACTACATTCCTTTCTCAAACATTTTATTTATTTTTTAATCTCTCTCACTCATCAAGGTTAGACAGTTTACTCTATTTAATTTCTCTCGTAATTCTCCACAAATTTTCTAAAATTTAAAAACGTCCAAATTTTAGAACGTCCAACGAGCAATTCTAGAAATTGCCCACTAAATTTACCGTTTTGTCAATTGGACGTTTTATAATTTCCCGTTACTAACCAAAAGATGAGAAGGGGCTGTAAAATCGTTTTTATACGTTATCGCCGTGATGGGGCGAAAAGCGAATGGGTAATTTTGAGGTAAATCGATGCAAGAAAGGGCAAAATCTAAAATTCATAGACCTTTTGAAGCTAAAAAACTTACTTAAAAAATTACTCATTTTTATTAAAAAATTAATAACCTAATTTCCCCGATTGACCAAAATGAGAATTGACCCAAATGATAAAAATTTTTATTTAAAAAATTTTAATTAAATATTTTATCAAAAAATATACTTTTTCCATGTGTTTAAAACGCACATCTTTAAATATTTTAATTATTCTCAATAGCAGTAAATTGACATCCAACAAGGCCAGAACCATCCCAAATTTGTGGAGTTAACATTAAACGATAAACCTTCACACCACGCAGTAAAGTTATTCGAATTGATTTCTTAAAAAATAAATTTAAAAAATCAGAGAATTAAAAATATTTTTCTTGCATTTTTCGAATTATTGACGAGTTCCTTCAATTGATCCAATTTATTGAATACATCTGCATGTAAATGACCAAATTGAATAATTAAATCGCCTTCACATAAACCCTTAAAAACTTTTTTTATTTAAAAAAAAATAGAAAGAATTATGAAAATTAAACAAAAAAATAAATAAAATAAATGAAATTTTGGAGAACGAAGCTGAAATTTTTAAACAAAAAATTTTCTAGAAAAACTTTTGAAGCATTAGAGACAAAATCTTTCGCTTCTTTACCCAAAAATGTTTTTTCTGTTTAACTCAGTGTTTAAATAATTTGTTTGGAAATTTATTCGTCCCAGTCTTAAATTACCCTAATCCCCCTCACCAACTATCAAAAGAAAATTCTTAAATTTAACCGATTTTTGTGCCGGAGAATTTGGAGACACTTTATCCACTTGCACAATTGGTTTATTGCTTGTACGGTGCACACTAGGCTCTTCATTATTTTGATCTGAACTTCCATTTTGCGAAGTTTGATTGTGAATGGCGACAATAATTTTATCAATTTCTGCCATTTTTTCTGTTCGGTCATTTTGCAGACCTTAAAAACTAAAAAATAATAAATTAAAAAAATTAAAAAAAAACGTCTAATTTTTCCTCTAGCAGCAGTGACTGCATAAGTGTCAATTCCAGCAAGTGGAAAGTCTTGTTCATCAACCAAAGGTTCAGTCATTCCAATATTATTCTTAAAGAAAATATTAAACAAATTAATTTAATTAAAAAACCTCTTTAAGAATTAATTCATTTTCAAAAATTTGCTCGTCAATAGAATCCAATTCCTTCATTAATTCTTTAGCTCGGTTCTTTTTTTCATCCTCCATATGAAATATATTTCTAAATAAAATCTGGAAATATTATTTGAAAAAATTAACAAAAACAAAAAGACATAATCTGAAAAAACATAAAAATTGGTGATTTATTAATGTTCAGAAAAATGACATTTTATCCCAAATTCAAGGGTACATTAGAGTAGATATCGCAACAGCATGATTAAAAATATATCTAGAACTTGAACTTCGTAATAGTTACTTAAAAAACTAATACGAAAAAGAAATGAGTAAAGCACAAATTCAAAACGATTCTCAAAGAATTAAAAAAGAAAATTTAAAATTTTATTTTAAAAATATCAATGAAATTGGTTGCTCCAAATAGAAGAGGCAAAAATAAACATTTTAAAAACCTTTTCCTCCATATATTGAAGCAACCATCATTCTTTTAAAAATATTCACAAATAAGATCAACATCAGCTTTATCCTCTGTAAACAAAAAGATAAATGAAACAAATCTGTTGTTTATTATAAAAATAAATAAAAAACCTCGATAAGACAAATTCTTCTTGCAATGTTGAGAAAATACTCTAAAACTCAACAACAAAATGATACAAAAAATTAACAAAAACAAAAAAATCATTTGTAAAAGTAAACTTGTAAAAATAAAAGGAATATGGGCATTAAATTTTGGGGGATTTACTTGCGGACAAAACTTGCGGTAATTTAAAAAGCAAAAAATTTAAAAACAAACGTAAAGATTTGTAGAACCTGCATAGCCAAAGTTGCTTCTTGATGAAGTTTTTTGTTGCAGCTGGACATGTTGGATGATGTGCTATTAGCGGCACTACCGGCCGAAGCCCCCCCTGCTGGCAGTTGGCCGAAGCCATCTGCTTGCAGGGGGAAAGAGAGAAAGAACCCCCTGCTGGCAGTTGGCCGAAGCCATCTGCTTGCAGGGGGAAAGAGAGAAAGAACCCCCTGCTGGCAGTTGGCCGAAGCCACCTGCTTGCAGGGGGAAAGAGAGAAAGAACCCCCTGCTGGCAGTTGGCCGAAGCCATCTGCTTGCAGGGGGAAAGAGAGAAAGAACCCCCTGCTGGCAGTTGGCCGAAGCCACCTGCTTGCAGGGGGAAAGAGAGAAAGAACCCACTGCTGGCAGTTGGCCGAAGCCACCTGCTTGCAGGGGGAAAGAGAGAAAGAACCCCCTGCTGGCAGTTGGCCGAAGCCACCTGCTTGCAGGGGGAAAGAGAAGAAAGAGCCCCCTGCTGGCAGCTGGCCGAAGCCACCTGCTTGCAGGGGGGAAAGATAGGAGAAAGAACCCCCCTGCTGGCAGTTGGCCGAAGCCACCTGCTTGCAGGGGGGAAAGATAGGAGAAAGAACCCCCCTGCTGGCAGTTGGCCGAAGCCACCTGCTTGCAGGGGGGAAAGATAGGAAGAACCCCCTGCTGGCAGTTGGCCGAAGCCACCTGCTTGCAGGGGGGAAAGATAGGAGAAAGAACCCCCCTGCTGGCAGTTGGCCGAAGCCACCTGCTTGCAGGGGGAAAGAGAGAAAGAACCCCCTGCTGGCAGTTGGCCGAAGCCACCTGCTTGCAGGGGGGAAAGATAGGAGAAAGAACCCCCCTGCTGGCAGTTGGCCGAAGCCACCTGCTTGCAGGGGGAAAGAGAGAAAGAACCCCCTGCTGGCAGTTGGCCGAAGCCACCTGCTTGCAGGGGGAAAGAGAAGAAAGAGCCCCCTGCTGGCAGCTGGCCGAAGCCACCTGCTTGCAGGGGGGAAAGATAGGAGAAAGAACCCCCCTGCTGGCAGTTGGCCGAAGCCACCTGCTTGCAGGGGGGAAAGATAGGAGAAAGAACCCCCCTGCTGGCAGTTGGCCGAAGCCACCTGCTTGCAGGGGGAAAGATTGATGTCCACCATTAGCATCTGAGGCCCACAAGTTGAAGTACTGAAAAAATATTTAAAAATTAGAAAAATTATTGAAAAATTTTCCGCAAGTTTTGCCCGAAAAGAACCTTCCCCGATACTCCCCCCCCCCCCCCCCCAATAAAAAATCCTTCTCTTGTAGTTCCAGATAATGTTGATTTAATGCAGGTTCTCCATCTTCAACTCCATTGTTATAGCAGAACCGCCAACATTCAACTTCTCATTGAAATGATTAAAAGCCTCCATAAATTTCTGAAAAACTTATTAAATTATAATTTCAAATTTATAAAAAAAACCTCACTCTCATCCGTAATTAACATTTAAGGAAGCATTTTTGAATAAGATGCCTAATCGTTCATCGATCAACAAGTTTTTTGTACAAAAAAGAGAGCTAGAACAAAAGAGGCAGCAAAAAGAGAGATAAAGTCAGACATATGAAAAATCAATAAATTTAGTCAGGGACGGTTGAGAGCCGAAAATAAAAGAGAGCGGAATTGAAACCTAAACCGGACCCATTTTTGTTTTTTTTATTTCTGTTTTGACAGGCTATGTTCCAAATTCTATTAAGCAGTCATTTAGTAGACCATTCTTCAATATTAATTTATAAAATTAAAAGATTTTCAACGACTACTGCTAGACTAAGAAGGTTATCTTTAAAAATCTTTTAAATATCTTTTTTAATTTTTAGAGATTTATATGAAACACTTGGAATTTCACACAATGCATCACAAGATGAAGTCAAAGAAGCGTTTTACGATTTATCAAAAAAAGTATTTTTATAATCAAGGAAATTTTATTAAAATTTCATTTTAGCATCATCCTGATTTAGTTGGTTCAAACACTACATCGAATAAGAAATTTCTCACCATTAAAGCAGCATATGATGTCCTCAGGGATGAAAAGGTTTTTTAAAAGAATAATTGAGATTTTTTTTAATTTATTTGGTAAATTTTCCCTTGTCTTTTTTCCACCTATTATTAATTTTTTTCTTTAGAAAAGAACAGAATATGACAATTCAATAACAAAAAGACAACAAAATAGCAGTTTCCAAATGCATTCCCTATCAAAAAGTAAAAGAAACGACATTGAATGGCGACAACAACAACAACAAAGTCAAAATTCTCAACAAATGGACTCTGCTACTCAAAATATGAAAATATTTTCATTTTTGTCAACAAAAGAAAGAAACCCTTTTTTCGACAAGTTAATGTTAGAAGATGCTTGGAGAAGGACAAAGAAGTTTGGATTAGGTTTTGTTATTTTTATTTTAATTTATTATATTTTTGTTAGAAAGGTTTATCTTAGAAAGTAGAGGAAATTTAAAAAATAAATATTTAAAAAAATTTTTTGGTTACCTGGCTCTAGGGCTATCACTCAATACTTCTTCAGATATTTAAAATAAATACCAAAAATCATTTATTTATTTATTCTCTTCACCACTTGAATGATCAAGACAATTTAATTTATGATTTATTGTAAACATAAAATTTGCCACAACTTCATTAGGATCAGCTAGGACAGTGTCAAAATGTTCACTTATACCATCAAGAAGCTAAATATTTAATTTAAAATTTGAGATAATTTTTATTCAAACCTGTTGTTTCGAAATCGTCCCTGGTCTATTTGGCAATTTGAAGAATTTTTTATATCGTCTCAAGGCTGTCATTGAAAGGGCATCGAATGTGTTTCTCGTTGATTCATTAATTTGTGTATAATTCTCTGGCTAAAAAATAAAACTTTAAATTCTTATAAATAATCCATTTTATTGAAATAACCAAAATATTAAATTTTAGGAAAATTGCCCCTCATTTTTAACCCATATTTTGTTGATTTCCCTCGAAATTTTAGCCTACGTGACACCATGGCTAAGTGGGATAAAATAAGAAAAATATTTTTTTAACTTCCCTTTCCCAAGTTAATTTTAGTCCACATTTTGTTAAATTTTTCAATCTTTGTTTGGGACGCAACTATGGCTAAGTGGGATAAATAAAAAAATTTTGTGAGAGAAAAATTATTTTTCCTAAAATCAACTCCTTCCCTAAATTAATAATTAAAAACCTTTACTTTTTGCAGGTCGCGATATTTCTCTAATATATTTTTTGTAAATAATTGACTTTTTAAATATTCCTCAGATTCATTAAAATTAAATTCTTTTTTAGCAGCTAATTTTTCTTTTACAAAATTTGAAAATTCTTCAATAAAATCCTCTTCTTCATTTTGACTATTTAATTGACTAAAATTATTATTTGAATTATTTTGAATTAAAAAACGATGAGAACGACAAATTAAAAGTGGTGAATTGTCTGACTAAAAATAAAAAAAAATTTAAAAATCAGAAAAAATCAAAATTTAATTTACATTTTCCACAAAGAAAGGAATATTTTTATCAAATTGTATTTCTCCATTAATTGGCGTAAATGCAAAATTTTCACATTGAATAAATGTACCATCTGATTGTTTTGTATATATTGCACATCTAGTAATTTCTTGCAACATTTTAATTTTTTTAAATAATTCTTTTTAAAAAATTCAAAAGAAAAAGAAAAATTATTTAAGAGTAATTAAATAACGAAGAAACGTTTAAAAATTTCTAGAAAAAAAATACTAAATTTTAATTTACAAAAGAAAGAAATTTAAAATACAAAAAATTATCTTTAGGCGGGTTCCTGATTATATCTCCAGTAAAGATTTTGCGGACAATTAAACCCTTTTTCTTTTTTCCCTATATTCCCTTTTTCTTATTTAACAATAAATCTCCCTTAATTATAATTAGAAAAAATTTTTTTGGAAAGACAGAAAATGTCTGCATAAATAAAATTGTCCGCAAATGATGTCCGCAAGAGACACCAGAAAAAATAAAAAAAAACTTATAAATTTATTCAGATCCACCAATTTTGTCATAATCCGCTAATCTTTTCATTGCTTCACTTCTAGAAATTGTCAATTTTTCTGTTGAGATATTCTCCAATTGTTTTTGAACAGGCAAAGATGTTTTCCTCTGCCAAGAAAACCAACCACCAACATCCTTATTGAATTAATTTTTTATTTTAAAAAATAAAAAAAAAACCTTTTCATTTTTCTTTAAACAATCAATTTCTTTTTGTATTATTTCAAATCTTTCTTCTATTTTTTCAATAATTTCTTTCAAGTCATCATGTGAAACAGAATGTTTTTCGTTTGCTTTAGATATATAATAATAAAGAGAAAATATTGCAATGCCATAAATATAAAGAACTGCTTCTTGTAGAATATCTGAGGCCTTAAAAATATTTTTGAAAATTTATTTTTTGGGAGTATTGCGGACTCTTTTAGCGGACATTTTTCATTATCTGTAGACAGACGAATATTTTGCGGACTCACTTTTGCGGACTTTCTAACTTTATTTCTGTCCGTACTATACTCCTCCATCCAGTACTGTATTTAAAACCCCCGGAAAAAATTTCAAAAAATAATCCAAAGAAACTGCTCCCTCTTTGCAAGTGCCCTTTTTTATAATCTTCCACCCCAAGAAAATAAATGCTCAAAAAAATCTTTTAGAAATAAACCTGTTCTAACGCTGCTTCATCTGACAACTGCACCAATGATTGTGGTCTACCAAGTCCCAAATCTCGCATTCTAAGACGTGTTGTAATATTTGTAATGCCTAAAATCTTGAAAATAATTTTTTTATAAAATCTTTTTATTTAATAAAATATTTTTAAAAATAAATTAAAAACCTCTTCCAACAGGAATAAGTATTTTATTACGAAAAAACGGATGTTTTCGTCCATAAGTCATAATTCTGTTACTAACTAAATTTTAATTAATTAAAAAAAATTATTTTTTAATTTTAATAAACCTGGTTTAGCCATTTGTCGCGCAAAAATTAAAAAAAGTTGAATTGCTGGTATGCCCATAGATTTATTTACATATGTCGTTAACTATTAATAAAATCCTAATAGATAAACTAAGAAAGATAAGAAAAAGATAAAACACACATAATTTTGACCTAAAAAGTTAAAAAGATAAAAAGATAATTTCATTTTGGTAATTTGAGGAAATTATTTCATTTTGTCAATAGTGAAAAATACTAATTTTGGTCAGAAGTTGAAAATATTTTCATTTTGGTCAGAAATGAAAATATTTCATTTTGGTCAATAGTAGAATTCATCTCACTTCGGTCAATAATGTAATTAAATTTTTTTTAAACTTTTAACTCCAAATGTTCCCCCATTCTCTTTATCTAATTGCTTTTAGTCAGACCACTAAAATTTCCGCGTTCGTTTGTTCTCTCTTTGTTCTCGATATAATATTGATTATTATTTAAATATATTTTTCTTTCAATCAAATAAAATATTTAAATTAAAAAACAATTTTAAAAATAAACATAAAAATCTGCGAAAAATTATTTTTACTCTTTGATTTTTTAAAATTTTTTCTTAATTTTTACTTGGTTAAAAGAAGACATTTCAATTAAAATAATAAAAAAATATATTTTTGAACACCCTCCCTCTTTACGCCTCTTTTGTGTTCCTCTCTCGGTTTTAAATCTTGCGCTGCCATTATTTTTATTTTTAAATTTATTCTGACTCATCTTTATATATTTGTTTAAAATTTCAACAATTTTTTAAAAATACTGAAAAATCATTTAAAATCCTTTTTTAGAGAAAATTCATTTTTCTCCTTTTAATTTATTTTTAAAATTAAAAAATTTTCAACATTAAATGAACGAAGAATTAAATAATAATAATAAAAATATTGATATTTCTTTACAAAATCCCCCAACATCTCCACCAAGTTATTATTTGCCCAGTTCTCCAGCAGAAGTTTTTATCGCCTATTCTTTAGGAGAAAGTGAAAATAATTTAAAAATTATTGAAAAAGAAACAATAAAAGATAATAATTTAAAACAACAAAATAATGATTTTATTTTAAATACAAATGAATTGAAGGTAAAAAAATAAATTTTTTATTTTCTTGAAGATTGAAGGCCAGGGAGAGTGTAGATACTGTAGAAAGTGCTGATTTTCAAATAGTCGTAACTTTGTCCAAAATCATCCAATCCCGCTGATTTTAGTACCATTCGACTCAGCTCGACGAGCTCTTTCGAATGAGGGGTCACTTGCCTAACTTTCCTTTTTTTCTAAAGAATTCATTTTTTGGTATTTTTAATATTAAGCAGATTAACGAAAGGGAGGAAAATGAAGAAGATGAAATAATTGTTGTTGAGAGTCCAAACGAAGAACAAAAATACGCTTTATTGAAAAGTCGAACAAGATTATATAGAACACTTGTTTGGTTACAATTTTCAATGACTGTATTTACTTGTATTTTTATTATGGCAATAATGGTGCTAGTTGCTTTAATTTTAATAATGCTCCAAAGAACTATAGATAGGGCAGATACCGGTAAAAAATAAAATTAAGATAGAAGTTTAAAAAAATATTTTAAAAAAATATTCAGCAATCCGTGATAATCCTGTTAGTCAACTTTATACAAAAATAAGAAGTGCTGTTGACAAAATTCATATGTGAGTGGTGCTTGGTGGTCGAATATTTTTTATAATTATACTTAAATATATTTTGCACTTATATTAATTTTAATTTTTTAATTATAATACTAAAATCAACAAAAAATTATTAATACCGGTGATTATATTCATTTTTTACTTTTCTCAAAAATAAAAAAAATAAAATTTTTTACACATTTATTAAATTTATGGAAATCTTTTTTATCATTATTTTCACCAAAAATAAATTTTTCAATTATACGGTCCCCCAAATGTTCGATAAGGATAAGATAGAGACGAGGCAAAACGATTTTGTTGATTTCCTCCATATAAAGGATAATAATTGTTGTATGGATAATAACCAGGTTGAGTATTTCTGCCGTAGAAAGGGTTGTTTAGACCTGAAAAATTTTTGATTTTTTTCCGGAAAGTTGAAAAATGCCGGAAATATTACAGTAATTCCGGAAATATTAAGCAATTCCGGAAATAATACAGTAAATACTGTATTTCCTATTGTAAAGGGATTTATTCACCTTGCATTCCTCTATTGCCATAAAAACTGCCATATTGTCCATAAGGATTCATTGAGGGAGGAAATCTGTTCCAATAACGAGAATAACCTTCATTCATTCCATAAGGGTTATTATATCCATAAGGGTTATTATATGATGTCCAAGGAGTTGAGTTACACAATTTAATTGTTAAAAATAGAAAAAAGAAAATTTTAATAAAATTAATAATTTTTTTTAACATTTTTAAAATCAGTTGTTGATTGAAAAAAAGGAAAATGATTAAATAAATACAAAAGAACGAACAAAATTTGTTTAAGGGCAAAAAATGTCAATCCGGTAGAGGCGGTCACCCATTTATTTTTTTTTCTCATCACCTCTTTTCTATTAAAATCCATCAACCCAAAAACGTACAATTTTCACCACAAACAACCATCTCATTGGAACATAAATGCACGAAAAAATATAGTATTTTTACGCGGCATCAGATTAAAAAAATAAAAAGATAAACAACATTTACTTTGTTATTTTTTTATTGCTTTTTAATTCCTCCAGAATATTTGGAAAAGAAGAAATGTTTTTCTTTATAGTATTTTTATTCTTTCTAAAAAAATTTTTTTTGGTGTAATTGATAGGTAAATCAGGGATTACACCAAAACAGCCAAAAACTACTGCTGGGCATCGAACTCGGGTCACCTAAAAATCGCAAGTCTTCTAGGCTAAGGTTTTAACCACTACACCACAGCAATATTTTATTTTCCGGAAATAATTTTTCAGTATTTTATTTCTTCCGGAAAGTTTATTTAAATGTTTAATAATTAACAAATTTATTCTCAAAAATATATAAATATTAAAATTTGATAAAAATATTTAGTATTAATCAAAATCAGAGAAATCAAAAAATAATTATAAAAATAAGAATTATTGAAATAATTAAATAAAAATAAAATATTAATTGACGTATTAATCCCAATTCTTTTTCTAAAGGTGATTTTTCTTTTTTCTCCTCTAAAAATTCTTTTGAAATATTTTTTCTTCTTTCCTCATTATTATTTAAAGATTTTTCATTTATTAAAATTTGTTTATCATCTTCTTTTTCACCATTTTCTAATTTTTTCTCTTCATTATCTAAAGTAATACCCATAAAAGGAGCATCTATTCGTTTTTCATTTTTAATTTCTTTACTTCGAAATACACCACTTCCAAAGGATAATAAACTCTTTTTTGAATTAGAAACTCTTTTTAATGTTGATTGAGTGGCTGGAGGAGTTTCTGTTGTTGTTATTATTATTTTTTGTTGGTGTTGAGGAATTTCTTAAAATTAAATATAAGTAACTTTGTTAGTCCTTTCGAGTGGTTTTTTTAATTATTACTTCAGGGTATCGTAAAGCTAATCTCAGTAATTATCAAAAGATTGGATAGGGGATTGATCCAGAGAATCTCTGAAGCATGGGAGGCTTCAACTACCCTACCACCACTTTTTTTGATTTATCTACTTTGCTGGGAGGAAACACAGGGCTTGCAACAATTAAAAAAAATTTTCTACCAACAATTTAAAAAAAACCTTCAAGTTCAACAGCTTCAAACTGTGCAGAAGTCGAAGGTTGTTGCTGCAGCATTGATTGATTAGAAGATTCAGTTTCAATAATTATAGGATCCATTTCGATAATAAATTGTTGGGGTGATTGATTTAATTCTGAAGTGTCTTCGAAAGGAATTGAAGGAGAAAATTCATTTTCATTATTTGAACTAAATTAAAAAATAAATTATTTAAAAAAAATAAAGAAACCCAAGTGTTTGTGGATCAAATGAAAGAACAAACAATTCTTTAGCTTGATAACGCTTCAAAAGAGAAGTGAAATTTTTCATCTAATTTTTAAAAACTTTTGTAGAAAAATAATTTTTAATTAAAAACCCGTTCAGGCAAACATTTTGTTTCTGGTAATAATATTGTAATCAAAAAATGGAAGATACAATGTAAACAAAGTGCTAATAAAGTCAACATAAAATTCCAACAATGAACAGTTCCAATAGTTGGCATAATTCCATCACCGGGAGGTAATTGAAGTAATAAATTAAGACCACAAACTGATTCCAAAAATAAATTGAATAAACAAAGAAAAATTGCCATAGGTAAACTGTCTAGCCAAAAGACGAAAAGTGTGAGAATTATTGTTATAACCTTAAAAATTTTAATAAAAAAATTTTTAAAATAATCCTTTAAGAAATTTACTATTGGAAGAACTAAAGTCAATCCATAATAAGGAGCATGCCTTTTAATTCGAATTCCAAATTCAATTAAAGACCAATAATTATCCAACTAGAAAAATAAATTTTTTTAATGGAAAAAATCCTTTTAGAAAAAAATTTAAAAAAAGATTAGAAAACGAACAGGTCCAATTGGAGATATGTCAACACAATAACCATTGGGCCCTTAATTTAAAAAAATTAAATAACTTTAAATTAAAGATTATAAAAAATACCCCAATAACAAAGTCTTTGCCATGTGTCAAGTACTTCCCAGCCTACAAAAATTAAAAAAATTTTTTTAATAAAATTTTATTTTAAAAATACCAGCAACATGTCTTTTTACATTTTCAGATAAAGGGTCAAAGCTTAAACGAATTGCTGGTTTTGCCAAACTATTTAGACCAGAACGGCCACTAACAGCTTCAGACAAATTAACTTTAGACAAATCATACCTAAAATATAAAAATTTAAAAAAAATAAATTTAAAATCTTTACATCCATTCAGCAATAACAATTGGACATTCTTGAATGTCATAGGGATATTCAGCAAAATTAAATTGGCAAGTAACTTGAAAAGAAAAGGCTCCTGCTGCAAACACTCTCCCATCATTTGAAACAGTCGCTGGGACCTGAAAATTTATTTAAAAAATTGAAAGAGAATTTTTTGAGGTGAATTTTCATGGCTTCATTGAACTAACAAACAGGAAAATATTTTTTTCAAAATTTACCCCATTCATGTAGACAAACCAACTATTACTTCTTGCAGAATTGTAAAGTGCAAATGTTGGCTGCCAAATTTTCCAAGCTTCCATAGAAATAACAAAAGTGTTGTTGTGTTCTGTTGGAGACCATCTTAAATACTCGTCGGTCCATGCAGCCCTAAAAAGAAAATATATAAAATTTCTAAAAATAAAAAATACCACAAAATTCCATGCAAAAGCATGGTTCCTTCATGCTCATCCTTAAATTATTGAAATTAATTAAAAAATTTCCTAAATTCATTATAAATGCAACTCACCACTTTTTCAATATGGTTAACGGTCAGGAAGAGTTGAACACGTACGACGGTGGATTCAACCTTGACTGGCCTTAAAATCAAAAAATTATTTTTATTAATTAAAAACAAAATACCTATGTCTTTTATCATAATTTCGAAGAATTTCTTGTTCAATTCGTCTATTTTCACTTATCCAAGCTTCTGTTGCCAAAGGATTAATAACAAATTGAAAAATTACAAGTAAAAATGAAGGGAGAATTTTTGAGCAAAACATCTTTGATTTAATCTAAATTATTTAATAAAAAGAATTAAAAAACTCAAAATTCTTTTGTTTATTAAAATTGAGAGAATTAATAGCAAATAAAACAATTTTCCAATTTTTTGCTATTCCCAATCATGAAACATAAGCAAATTAAATGCCCCTATGATTTAAATGAATAGTACAAAATAAACAAACATATAATATCTATTTAATAGAATATATTAAATTACAAATAAAAAAAAAAGAAAAAGAAAAAAATTAGAAAAAAGAAATTTAAAAAAAAGTTTTAGGCCCAAAAGTCATCCGAAAATTAATTTCCTAAAAATCACCGAAATTTTAACAAGAAAATTTTTTTTAAATATATTGTAGGAATTTTTTATAGAATTATTAGGTGTTTTCAAAACACCTTCAAAATATCATAAAATTTAATTGTTCTATCAAGGATTCAGGAATTCCATATAAATATTTTTTATTAATTTATAAAAAAATATATCACCGTTTCAGTTCTTTTTCCGACTAATCATAGCATTTGCTACTCTAGATTGGTTTTGCCGATTCATTTGTGTACATATCCAATCGGATGTTTCAACAAGACGTTCCAAATCCACACCCTAAAAATTAATAGAACTTTTAAAAAGTTTTAAAATTTTACCGTAGAAAAACCGCAGCCATTAAGCATATAAACAAGATCTTCTGTTGCTAAATTCCCTGTAGCACCTTTTGCAAATGGGCAGCCTCCAAGCCCAGCAATACTGCTGTCTGCAACTCTGATACCCTTCTAAATAAAATAAATAATTGAGTATAATTAATTTAAAGAAACCTCAACGGAAATAAGAACGTTGCTTAAAGCTTGCCCATAAGTATCATGAAAATGAACGGCAATCTTTGTAGTTGGAATGGAAGCTTTAGACAATTCATCCAACAGATTAACAACACTACCAGCAGTTCCAACACCGATTGTATCACCGAGGCTTACTAAAATAAAAAATCGTAATAAAAATTTTTTTAGGACAACCTTCATAACACCCATAATCAAGCAATCTTTCTGTCATTTTTGTAACAAGAATTGGATTTATATAACCCTCATAAGGACAGCCAATCACTGTACTGATATAACCACGCACTTTTAATCCTTTACTCACAGCCTCTTTTGTAACTTCTTTAAGACGTTGTTCGCCTTCTTCGAGTGAACAATTTAAATTCTTTCTTAAAGAAAAAATATTTTAAATTTAACAAATTAAATAACCTATTAAAAGTATCAGATGCTGCGGTAAAAACGGCAATTTCACTAACGTTGTTATTCTTCGACTTAACTTTAAAATTCTTTTAGAAAAACTTTAAAACTATAAACAAACAGCATTAGAAAGACCAGCCAAATTGGGAACAAGCACTGGATATGAAACGCCTGGAATATTTTTACAAGAGCTGATAACCTCATTGCAGTCAGATAACTAATGAAGGAACGGGAAATATAAAGAAAATAAAAATTAAAAAACTAACTTGTGGAACCCATTTTGGTGAAACAAAGCTGGTTGCCTCAATAGTCTTAAGCCCACATTCAACAAGACGATTTATCAATTCAATTTTTATATTTGTTGAAACAATCGACTAAAAGCAAAATTAGGGAAAAAAATAAATTTAGAAGAACCTTTTCGTTTTGCAATCCATCTCTTGCACCAACTTCAACAATACGAAAGGAGCCAGAAGAAGCAGAAGAAAGTTGTTTATTGAATGAGCCATTTGAAAGTAAAATTTTGAAAAATTTGCTTGTAGATTTATTGTTTACATGAAACATCTAAAGAAAAATTTAAAGATTAAAAGTTTAGAAAAATTTCAAAAAAAAAACATTAAAAATTGCAAAAATTAAAAGAATGTTAGGTGTTATGTAATTTTTGAAAGGAAAGGAATTTTAGACAGTTAGACAGTTTTTATCACTATTTCTCAGTTTTCTCTCTAATAATCATGCCAAAAAATAAATTATGTCTGTCTAGCTAAATTTCAAAATGTAAACCAACGTTAAGTCGATGCTGATTTATTTTTTATCTTTTCTTGTTAGTCATCTTCTTAACATCTGTTTTTGTGTTGATAAATTATTTGAACAAATTTTTCCGATAACAACAGACCTTTAATCTTTTTTAAATTTTTATTTGACAATGGCTACAATTCGTCGAAAGCTTGTAATTGTCGGGGACGGTGCTTGTGGTAAAACGTGCCTTTTAATTGTTTGTTTTCTTTTATTTTATGAATTAAAAAATAATTGAAAAATCTATTCAGGTATTTAGCAAAGATGACTTTCCTGAAGTTTATGTTCCAACAGTTTTTGAAAATTATGTTGCTGACATTGAAGTTGATCAACGGCAGGTTAAAATAAATCTTTGATTTTTACAAAAGATTTTTTCTTAAAGGTTGAGCTTGCTTTGTGGGATACTGCTGGTCAGGAAGACTACGATCGACTTCGTCCATTGAGTTATCCTGATACCAATGTCATTCTTATGTGCTTTAGGTTAAATTCTAATCTTTTTTATTTTTGGATTAATTTAATTTTAGCATTGATTCGCCGGACTCTCTTGAGAATATTATTGAAAAATGGACTCCAGAGGTATCTAAAAACATAAAAATTAATCTACGTTAAAATTACAGGTTCGTCATTTCTGTCCGAATGTGCCAATTATTCTAGTTGGAAACAAAAAGGTTTTTAATCTTTAAAACTATTTAAAAAAGTTTCTTTAAAGGATCTCCGAAATGACCCTCAGACTGTAAAAGAATTGGCTAAAAACAAACAGGAGCCTGTAAATAGTGAAGCAGCTCAAGCTGTGGCACAGCAAATTGGAGCGTAATAAATTAAATTTTTTGCTATTTTTAAAAGATCTTATTTTTTATTTGAAGGTATGCTTATTTGGAGTGTTCGGCTAAATTTAAGGAGGTATAAAATTATTTTTTTTATTTGTTTAAAATTCTCTAGATTAATGTTTTATAAATTAATATTTAGGGAGTTCAAGAAGTCTTTGAAACTGCCACACGTGCCGCTCTTCAACAAAAGACTAAAAAGCGAAAGGGATGTTCTGCTCTCTAAAGCTATATATAAATAAATATAAAATTTTAAAATAAAAAAGTATTTACAAAGCAATTTTATTGTCTTTTTTTGCCCTTAAAACGCTCATTTTTTCTGCATAATATTTTTGCTTTTTTGATTTTATAAATAAAAAAAATTCGATTATTTATTTTAATTAAGTAGAAATGACTCATTAATACCTTTCATTTTTTTAAACAGAATTTTTTATTTGGTTATTTGAACTATTTTTAATTATTTAGCAATTTGATATTTTACAGGCTTGCGGCTAGAGAAAGTGTTTTTAGAGGAGAGTGGAATTAACGAATTAAAAGAATTTTTTGTGAGAGCTGGATTTATTGACGCGAGGTTACAATTTTATTTTTTTTAATTCCAATAAACTTTTTAATTTTAGATTCCTTTAGAAAAATGGATTTTAACGATGCTAGTACCTTTAAAGATGTTATGGGGTTCAATGTTGCCAGCAATGACGTATTTTATGAAGATGATGCAGCTGACACTTCAATTCCTGACATACAGGCATGTCTTTATAACCTTTAATTTTTAAACTTTTTAATCGTTTTTAAAGAAAATTACAAGAAAAAACAATATTTTACCAATATGGGGCAACGTGCAGACGATGAACCTAAATACTCTTGTTCTTGAAAATATTGTGCAGAGTACTTATTGGAAGAATTTTTTAGTTGAAGTTAGCACTTATCAACAAGTTTGTGATGAAGTATTTATTCATGTATGCTTTTTTTATTCCTAAAATAAATATTTGAATTTTAATAAATTTAGGTAAGGCATCTTGAACCATGGGAGCGTGGAACTCGAAAAATTACTGGAATGACTGGCATGTGTGGCGGGTAAGTCATTGTGGTATGTCAGTTATCAAAAGGGGTTTTTAGGGTTTGTTTTAATTTAAAACAATGTTTCATATTAATTTTATCGTTTTTTTATCCAAAACGGATCAGATTATTTTCATAAATATTTCTCCCAATTTCCCCAGACTTCCACTCATTTTTTCTATTTTAGCGTCCGTGGAGTTGGTGCTGGTGGTGTTATCTCCACAGCTTATTGTCTGCTTTATAAACTTTTTACTGTGCGTGTGACTCGAAAACAATTGGTTGCGATGATGAATAGTAGACAATCAGTTTATTTACGTGGAATTGCTTTCATGTTTATTCGATATACACAACCACCCGGAGATCTTTGGGCATGGATGGAGCCATATTTGGTTGTTTATTTATAAAATTTTCAATTTTATAAAAATTCCTAGGATGATGAAGCTGAGATTGATCCTCGCTCTGGTGGTGGTGATAAAATGCAGTTTGGACAATTAGTTCGTATGATGCTAACAAAGCTAGACTTCTATGGGACACTATTTCCTCGCATTCCAATTCCAATCCAGAAAGAAATGGAAACAAAATTCCGTGAACGTGCCAAACTTTATGGATACGAGGATGATCGTTATGGTGTTCGTAGACGATCGAGAAGTAGAGAACGTAGTCCTCGTGGCCGTGATGTTGATTCTGGAGCTGGTATTAGTTAAATTTTTAAACATTTAATAATTTTTTTATTTAGATTCCGAAAAACGTTCTCGCCACCGAAGTCGTGAACGCCAACGTAGTAGTCGTGAACGTAGCCGTGAGCGTCATAGAAGTAGCCGTGACCGAAGTCGTGACAGACGCAGAGGAAGTAGCAAAGGAGGTAGCCGTGAACGCAGAGGAGGTAGCAAACAGAAACGACGTGGTTCTCGAAGCCGTGAACGAAATAGGTTTATAAAGTTAGATATTTTAAAGAAAAAATACTTTTTTCAGAAGCCGTGAACACGAAAATACATCAATTGATGCATCTGCTCCTGTCGCAATTAAATCTTCGGATGTTGAAATTTCTTCAAGTAAACGTCGTCATCGAAAGAAATGCCATCACCATCTTCGTCATCATCATTGTATAAAGCATCGACGAATATGCCCTTCAAAAGCAAAAAAGCAGCACCAACAACAGTAAATAATTAATCTTTTATATTTTTTGAGTTCTTTTTTCAATTTTTAAGAAAAAATTTGGATGATGAGAAAGAGGAAAATAATCAACAAATAGATAAATTTAAAAATATTGAAAAAGAATTAATAAGTGGAAAAATTGATGATGATGATATTCCCTTTGATTTTTCTAAAGATGAAGAAGAAACTGAAGAAATTAGTTGAAAAATTTAATTTTCAAAAATATTTTTTTCTCATTTTTCTAAATTAAAAATATTAATTATTTTTTAATTTAATTTTTTCCAAATTGGATTTTAATTCCTAATTTTATTTTTAAATATTTGTTGTGCTAGCTGAGAGAAATTTTACCTTTTTTTAGCCTTAAAAATGAAATCCTTAACTGGATCTTCTGACTTTTTAATTGATGTTGAAAAACAAGAAAGTCTTCTCGATTCTGCATTAAAAATAGTCAAAAACGAATCCTTTGAGATGAAAAGATCTTTGGATCAAAATGAATTAATGGATGCACTTAAACACGCTGTACAAATGATTTGTGAATTGAGAACTTCTATTTTAATGCCAAAATTTTACTATAGACTTTGTAAGCAAAATTATTATTATTTTTAGTTTTAAAAGTTGTTTTGTAGATATTGACGTTACAAACGAGCTGCAGCACTTTTTAACTTTTCTGACCGATCGATATTTGGGTGAAGAACAAAAATTTTCTGTTGCTGAACTTTATGAGACTGTCCAATATACAGGAAATATTGTTCCAAGATTGTAAGTTTTTTTTTGAATTTTTTTTCTTATTTTTCTCATTAGATATCTTCTAATAACTGTTGGCGTTGTTTACATAAAATCAGGCGAATCTCCTTCCACAGACATTCTTCATGATTTGGTAGAAATGTGCAAAGGCGTTCAACACCCATTGAGAGGATTATTTCTTCGAAATTATTTATTGACTTCTACAAAAGAATTTATACCTGACAAACCACCAGCTATTTCTGTTCTACAAAATAATAAGAATAATAGAAATTCAATAAATGAAGATTTTGGTGATGAAGAAGAGAATAAATTGGAAGAAGATGAAACTACCTCTGGTGATGTACGAGATGCTATAGATTTTATTATGGTTAATTTTGCTGAAATGAATAAACTTTGGGTTAGAATGCAACATCAGGTTTCTTCTCTTTTGAATATTTTATTTAATAATTTTATTTCAAGGGACCTAGTCGTGAAAGCGAAAAACGTGAACGAGAGCGCCGAGAACTGCGAATTTTAGTTGGAACTAATTTAGTTCGTCTTTCACAATTACAAAATCTTGAATTGAGCCTTTACCGCCAAGTTGTCCTTCCAGGCATTTTAGAACAATCAGTTTCTTGTAGAGAACCAATTTCTCAAGAATATTTAATGGAATGTGTTATACAGGTTTCTTTAAAAGATGATCCTTAATTTTATTGTTTTCTTTTAAAGGTTTTTCCAGATAATTTTCATTTGTCTACATTAAACGAATTTTTGGATGCTTGTGGAGAATTGCATTCAAATGTTAAAATAAAAAATATTTTGGGTCCACTTATTGAACATTTAACATCTTTTGCAATGGCAGAGGAATGCTTGCCTGATGATAATAATCTTTTTAATTTATTTTCTAAACATATTGATAAAATGGTTGAATCTCGTAGTCAAATGCCTTTTGATGAAATTATTTCTATTCAGGTTTTTTTTTTAATTTTTTGGTCTTGAATTTTTTCCTTTTTTTAAGATTGCCCTTTTGAGTTTGGCTTTGAATTGTTATAGAGATCGTCCAGAATTAGCAGATACTGTTTATTCGACAACTATTCAAATTGTGGAAAGACGGAATGTTCAAAAGTTTGTGAATTATTATTTTCTTGGAATTTATATTTTTTTCAGTATTTTGGCTAATTCTTTAATTGGCCGTGAATTAACGAAATTACTTAAATTACCTGTTGAAAATTATAATAATATTATTGAATTGTTGGCTTTGGAATCTTATTCAAATATTTTAAAATTACTAGACCTTTCTGGACAAAGAAAAATTGCTGCATTTATTGTTGAAAATGCTTTAGAAAATAATACATTAATTGAATGTGAAGAGCATTTAGACAAGGTTTTTTTTTTAATTTCTTTAAAATTTAGGTCAACTCCCTCGGAGGGATCGGGGGAAGAGATTTTCTTAAAAAATATTTTTTTTTCTAATTTTTTCAGTTATTCTCTTTAATTGAATCTCTTTTAATTGATACATCAACAAATGATGATATTCAACATAAAACAAGTTTGTTGACTTTAAATGGTGGAGGACAACAAAATGATGAGACTTCACATATTTTAAATGAACAAAAAGATTTTGATGAACAACAAATTTTAGTTTCTCGTCTTGTTCATTTAATACAAAGTGAACAAGTTGAAATACATTTTAAGGTTTTTTGAATTTATTTTGAATATTTCATTTTTTATAAATTAAGTTGCTCAATAAGATGCGTAAAGTTTTTGGTTCTGGTGGAAGTGATCGTCTTCGTTTTACTTTGCCACCAACAATTTATGTTGCTCACAAATTTATTCTTAAAATTGCAGAAATGAAAGAGCAAATTGTATTAATTTTTTTCTTTCTTTTATTAAAAAATATTTTTTTGTTTTAAAGGAAAATTTTGATTCAAGATGTTCTAAAATTTTCCATTTTTGTATTAATACAATAAATGCTTTGAGACATCAAGCGGAAAGGCCAGCATTAGCTCTCAGATTTTATTTACAAGTTTGCAATTTTTTTAATCTTTAAAATTTTTTTTTATTTATTTTTAGAGTGCAATTATTTCTGACAGGATAGATTTTGATAAAACATCAGAAATAACTTATGAATTTATTTCAAAGGTTTAAATTTATTTTTTAATTAAAAAATAATTTTTAAATTATTTTTTTTTTAAATTCAAGGCGTTTTCTGTTTATGAAGAAGAAATATCAGAAAGTAGAGAACAGGTACAATCACTTACATTACTTATTGCTACAATTACACAAGTTTGTTTTTATTTTTTAAATTTTAAAAATTATTATTTTTTAGATTAAAAGTCTAGTTGATGAATCACATGAACCTTTGAGAAATCAATGTGCTTTATATGCTTCTAAATTATTAAAAAGGCCTGACCAAGCACAAATGATTTGTCTTGTTGCAAGGGTTTTTTGGTATTCTAAGGTTTGTTTTTTGATTTTCTTTTTTATAATTTTTGAGGTGTCTGATTTGAACGGAGAATGTAAAAAAGATGGTTTACGTACAGCAGAATGTTTAAAAAAAGCAACTAAAATTGCATCACAGTGTATGGAAGAATTAATGCAATGTAGTCTTTTTATGCACATTTTGATTGTTAAAATACACTTTTTTGAAGAAAATTGTTTAGAGGTTATTTTTTAATTAAATATTTTGTAAGAAAAAAAAATTTAGGTTACTCGTGAAAGTATAGAAGAATTAATTTTGCGTTTGAGAGAAGCACTTGTTCAAATGGATCCACAATTTGAAGTTGACCAAATTTCAGAGAAATTGGAGGTTTTTTTTATTTTTTAGATAAAAATTCATTTTTATGTTTAAAAGATTGCAACCGAACGTTTTAAAAATTTGTGTAGACAAAGGGAATAAAAAGAAGAAAATAAATAATTAAATTTTTTTCAACAAAAAACCAAAAGAAAATCGTTCAAAAAACTCCTATAAATCTAAAAAATTATAAAACACCCAAAATATTTCAAAAGAAGTGCCTTTTACTTAATTGTATTATATTTAATAAAATGTGTGTGGTTTTTGCATGGAAAGGCTTAAAACACGCGCATTCGACCTTATTTCGCATTATTTTTTATTGTTTTTATTATTTGTTGATGTTTTTTTTGATTTTTCTTTAATTTTACAACTCTGTAATTAAAACATTTTTGATTATTTAATTTATTGTTGTTGCAATCCGTTGTTGGAAACGTTTAATTTCTTTGAAAATTGAAGAGAAAAACATATTTTTTCATTGGACTCTAGTGTCCATTTTTAAAATTTATTTAATAGAATTTTCTAGAAAATAAAATCTGTTTTTCTCTAACGCGTACTATTTTTTTGTGTATTGATTTTTTATCTTAGAGACATTGAGTGAGAAACATAAGCATGATGATTGCGACAATTCCGCTGCTTTGTCGTGTCGAGGATGATGAACTTGGCGTTGAGGTTTTTTTGGTTTTTTATTTTTTTAAAATCTAAGTTTTAGTGTCAAACACGCTCTCGTGACCAGCATCGACAATAAACAAAAAATGTTGGCCTTGTCTCCAGAACAGATAGAATTATTCTTTTGGGAGATGGGGGATGAGATTTATGCAGACAAAACTTGCGGATTCAAATTTTTGTTAACCTTTTTAATGGGTTAGTTTATTAATTTAGTTATTGGCCGGCCAATTGCAAGCTTATGCTGGACGAGAGGTCAATCCTGCCTCAAACCAATATGTTTGTTTATTTTTTTTTAATTTTGTAAATAAATATTTTTAGTACCTCGAGGCAGAAGATGTAGAGGATCCCCTCAAACTTCTTCTACATGGTGGCTTAGCGCCCTGGCTAGATGGAGGGCTTGTTGTGCTCCAGTATGGACAGTGGGAATTGGCCCTGGCTAGATGGAGGGCTTGTTGTGCTCCAGTATGGACAGTGGGATCTATTGGCCTTGGCTAGATGGAGGGCTTGTTGTGCTCCAGTATGGACAGTGGGAATTGGCCCTGGCTAGATGGAGGGCTTGTTGTGCTCCAGTATGGACAGTGGGATCTATTGGCCCTGGCTAGATGGAGGGCTTGTTGTGCTCCAGTATGGACAGTGGGATTTATTGGCCCTGGCTAGATGGAGGGCTTGTTGTGCTCCAGTATGGACAGGGGGATTTATATTGCCCTGGCTAGATGGAGGGCTTCGTAGTGCTCCAGTATGGACAGGGGGATTTATTGCACTGGCTAGATGGAGGGCTTCGTAGTGCTCCAGTATGGACAGGGGGATTTATTGCACTGGCTAGATGGAGGGCTTCGTAGTGCTCCAGTATGGACAGGGGGATTTATTGCACTGGCTAGATGGAGGGCTTCTTCGTGCTCCAGTATGGACAGGGGGATTTGTTGCACTGGCTAGATGGAGGGCTTCTTCGTGCTCCAGTATGGACAGGGGGATTTATTGCACTGGCTAGATGGAGTGCTTCTTCGTGCTCCAGTATGGACAGGGATTTGTTGCACTGGCTAGATGGAGGGCTTCTTCGTGCTCCAGTACGGACAGGGGGCTTCCCCACTTTGGCACTTCTATAACGTTGCATTTTCTTTATGGTTAGTTTATATCCCTATAAATTAATAAAATTTATTTAAATTGTTTAAGCTGTGCCCAAATTTCCAGCTTGTCCAATTAAACAAATAAGAAAACAAAAAAGAAGAAGAAAACAAAAAGAAGAAGAAGAAAACAAAAAGAAGAAGAAGAAAACAAAAAGAAGAAGACAAACAAAACAAAAAGAAGAAGACAAATAAACAACAATTGGACAACATGCTTGCCAATGGAATTCTTCAAAAATTATAAAGTTTGTTTTTTAGTTTTTGGTGAATATCCGCAAGTTTTGGCTGTAAACCCCTGATTTAAATCGTCTAATAGTTTTGTGGGTAAGTTTTGCAGCTTTTAGCCCACAGTCAACAATTTAAGAATTGCTCTAAAAATATCACGTGTTGCTCCTGAATTGTATTATGTTTTTCTGTCTACACATCGGTATTTTTTAATTTTAGAATAGATTTTCTTTAAATTCTTTCATTCGGGTTGTTCTTGTCTTTTTGGAAAATTTCTCATTTTGTTCATTTATAATTCTCTGCTTCGCCCTTTCCATGAGTTCTCGACTTCCGAATTTTCAAGCACTTCCCAAAATCTGGACTTCTTCAATCTGGTTGTGCTGCTTATTTGTCTTGAAGAGCTTTAGCAATAATTCAGGTTTTTATTTATGTTTTATGCATGAAAGGGCAAAAAACGCGCATTTTACATTATTTTGCATTGTTTTTATTGCATTGTTTTTATGATTTGTTGATGTCGTTATTTGATTTTTAAAGTTAATTTTATAACTTTGTATGTTATTCATGAATATTTAACTTTTAATATTTTTTTCAATTCAAAAAATTAATAAAACTGGAAAAATGAACAAATTTTATGGCCAACTAGTAATCGGAGCACCAGGCGCAGGGAAGACTACATATTGCAATGCTCTTCAACAAATACTTAAAGCAATAAAAAGACCTTTTATTTTGATCAATTTGGATCCAGCTAATGAAAATATACCTTTTGAGGTTCATGTAGACATTAACGAATTGATTTGTGTTGGAGATGTTATGGAAAAATACAATTTGGGTCCGAATGGAGCACTTCTTTATTGTATGCAAACTTTAGCTGCTAATCTTGATTGGTTTAATTTTTAATTAATTTTTTAAAATTATTAAAGTTAAATTCAGGTTAGAAGAACGTCTCGAAGAATTTAAAGGTTTTTACCTTATAATTGATATGCCTGGACAAATGGAACTTTACTGCAGCGATGATTCTATTCGAAAAATTATTTGTTGGTTTAATAAATTACAATGGCAAATTTGTGCTATTTGTCTTAATGATTCTACACATATGTTAGTTTTTTAATTATTTATTTATTTTTTTTTGTTTTACAGAAATGATCCTGGAAAATTCGTTTCTGTCATCCTCTCCTCGTTATTGGCAATGATAAATTTAGAAATAACACAAATTAACGTTCTTTCAAAAGTGGATTTGCTTCCAAAAGATTTGCCATTTGGTTTGGATTATTTTGAAGAATTGCCTGATCTTAAATATTTGGTTGATTTGCTTGATGTTTGTTTTTTTTATTATTAATTTTTTTAATATTTAAAAAATATTTTAAGGTCAGTAGGATGCTGAAGAAGAGTTGATTTTTTCGGACAACTTTTGCGGATTTTTCTTATATAAAAGGCTTTATTTTTCCACTAACCAAAAAGTACATATTCTTTTTTATAGTCACTTTCCAGCCATATATTTGAAAAAAATCCGCAAATATTGTCCGCAAAAAGCTAACTTCTTCAATAGGCCAAAGGATGTTTTAAGATTTTATTTATTTAAATAAACATTTTTAAGGACCACCCAGCCTTGTCAATATATAAAAACCTTAACAAACAGCTTTGTGAATTAATTGAAGAATATGGTTTAATTGGTTATATATTTTTAAATATCAACGATAAAGAATCAATACTTAATTTATTAAAAATGGCAGATGATGCAAATGGGTTTACTATAGCTTCTGCAAATAGTGAAGATTTTAGAAATATTATTTTAAAAAGTTGAAAAATAAAGAAAAATTTTTTGAATAAAATTTTTTGATTATTTTTTCTTTGTTTTTTTAATCAATCTTTTACTTTTTTTTTTTGAAATTATTTTTAAATTTTTTTATTTAATTAGAAAAATGTTAAATATCTCTTCATCTAGTAATAAAAGCGGCAGAAATGTTTTTTCTACACCACAAAGTGGATCAACACCAAATTCAATTTCAAGTTCAATACCGAGTGCTAAACTAGCGTTTGTCTTTTCTTTCTAAATTTAGTTTTTAATTAATTCTTTTAGTGTTGGAATTGGCAAAAGAGTTCGTGATATTGTTGCTATATTTCCTCAAGGAGAACCTGTTGAGCCGTCAAAACTTTGTTTTTCTGAACATTTGAATCGTGTCGACAAAAAAGTTTTTACAATGACCAGTCTAGCTAGTACAGAATTTTCTTCAAAGGTTTTTTTTTAATTTTTATAACTGCCATAAAACTACAGTCGCAATTTTTGAATACCTGGCGGATTTCCCAGTTTTTTTGTTAAATATCCGATTTCCTGGCTGCCGGGCAGAAAACTTGTTCCTTGGTCCCCTTGATCTTGATTCTATAATTTATCTAAAATTTTAGCCTTTACATATTGACCATCTAGGCATTGAAGAAACTCCTGGTAATGGTTTTGAATATGTCCTGGCTGTAGTTGATAGAAGAACTGGTCGACCAATTGAATTTAAACCTGCTGCTTTAGTTAGCTTTCAACCAAGATTTAAACCTGGAGAGGAATTGTTGAGTGGACGAAAGTAAATTTTTTAATTAAAAATTTTTAAAGTTTTATTTTCAGACGTAAAATAGCTACTGATTATTCTCATGATTTTTCAATGTCTTTTGATGAAATGAAATCTGAACGTAATAATTTAACAAAAAGCTTTGGAAGTGCAAAAAATAATAAAAAGTTAGAGGCACATATTAGAAGGAGCATTACAAATGTTTTTTTTTTAATTTTTTTTTAAATTTTTAAAAAATTTTTAGGAGACTTTAGATGCAATGTCAACAACTGCTTTTTCTTCCCCAAATACTTCTATAATTAAAAAAGAGGAATTTGAGGACGGTGATTCACCTTCTTTAGAGGATGACAAATCTAAATTATTGTCTATTTTTGAAAAGGTTTTTTTCCTTAAAAAATTTTTTGAAATTTTTGAAAAATTTTTTTTCAAAGGGTTCAAGTGGAATGTTACCTTTACCAAATTATAATGCTAAATTGCCTTCTGATGTCTATAAAATTGATCAATTTTTACCTGATAATTTTGAACAATTTAAATCAGAATATGAAACTGAAGCTATACAATTTTTTAGATCTGTGGATTCTTTTCATTATTTAGTTAATTCTGGTAAGAAAATTTTTTTGAAAAATTTTTTTGATTTCCAAAAAAAAAGATTTTTTGAATTTTATTTAAATTTAAAAAAATTAAAAAAATTTTATTTTTAGGTGTATCACCTTTGGTTGCCAAAAGAGTTGGTATTCCTTCACGTTATGCAAATCCAGGAATTCGATGTACTATTGCATTAAAAATGATTACTTTATCGAGATTTATTCAGGTTTATTTCTGAAAATTAATTTTGAGGTTTTTTTTTAAATTTTTTAAATTAATTTTTTCCATTAAAAATTTCTTTTTTTCAGTATTGCTTTAAAACCAAAAACAGAGCTTGTTTGTCTATTTCATCTGGTGAATTTGAATCATTTTCATTACCTAATTTAATGAGTGGATATTTTAGAAAAAAATATTTAGGTTTTTTTAAAAAATTATATTTTTTTTTAGTTTTTAATTTTTTTAGGAGAAGCAACAGGCAAAAATGCAATAAAATTTCAAATTCCAGTAGATAAAAGAAGTCGTGCTTTAGCAGATCTTTTGTGTTTATTACTTCTTTTTGATGGTATTTTTGAGTTTTTTAGAATTAAAAAAAAATTATTTTTAAGAGCCTGATTTTATTTTGCCATTATCCCCGTTGGTGCAAGAACTTGGGGCAAATGAAAATATGTTAAAGAATTTTTTAACAGGATTGGGTTGTATGTAAGTTTTATTTTTTTTTGAGGAATTATTTTTTTATTTTCTTTTAGTGTTTCTTCTGCTACTGAAGCCCAAGCCCTTACTATGAATACGGCTAGTTTTTTTAATAATATTTATTTTTAAATATTTTTTATTTTAGTTACGTATAGCTAAACTTGTGGGACCTCCAAGTAAAGATTCTGCATTAGTTGAATCTTTAAGCAAAAAGGGTAGTTTTGGTAGAAGAAAAAGAAATTAAAAAATATTTAATTTTTTAAAATATTTTTTTAATTATTTTTATAAGGTAAGAGAGACATTTGCGGACACTCACTAAGATTTCTTTTTAGTAAAATAATTATGAAAAGGAATATACAATCAAAATAGTAAAGAATATGCTTATACCTTGCCGTTGGACATGATCTAATATTCCAATGGCCGTTTTTTCCAATTTCAATAATTTTTCAGTTTTGTCCGCAAATTTCTGTCCGCAAATGTTTCGTGAGCTTTCTTTTTATTTTTGTTACTTTACTTGTTAATTTATTTAAAAAATATTCAAAATTTATTTACAAAAAATATAAAAAAACATTTTAAATAAAAATACTCGTTTCTTTAAAAAAATATTTTTATAAAATTATTATTTCTTTTTTGATGGTTTTGCCACAAAACTAACACATCTACACAAAGGAATAACACATTTTGTAAAAAATAAAATACTCGAAAGTAAAAATGCCAAACACAAAACTAATTCCAATGTACAAGTAAATAATTCTGCTGGAGTATTTAAACCATCTAACCATTGCCTAGGGTCTAAACTTGCGAGAAATGACTCTACTGAAATTTTAAAAAACTTTAAAAAAATTTTTTTTTTTAATTTTGACCTCCTCTTTCGTTACATCCAATACATTCTGTTTGTGCTAATTGCCATTGATCAGCAAAATGTTTTTCCTAAAAAATTATTTTTTGAGTTTGATTTTGTGGGGTTTTAGAGAGCTAAAGGGCCGAATTTAATTTTTAAAAAATTACGAAACACGAAGAAGCGAAATTTCGTGAAATACAAAAAAAAACGACGAAACGAGACACCCCTCTCTTAGAAATTTTTTTTTAAAATTCTACCTTAATAGGTTCATAAATTAATTCAAGTCTTTGACATATTCGACTGTCAGTATCTCCAATAGGATAAAAACAAACTAATTTAGGTGAATGTACAGATGTTGCTACTACTCTTTGAAATTTTTCTTTTGTAAATTTTCCAATGTCAATACTTTAATTATTAAAATATTTTTAATAAAATATAAAAATTAAATAACCTAAAAATACTTTCCATAACAGAAAGTGAATCTGCACTTGAAAATATTTGACCTATTAGAGTTCCTCGGGCATTCTGAATTTGTTTAAATTTATTTATTAAATAAATACATATTTTACATAAAATGTTAAATTTAAATATCTGTTGGATTCTTTATCAAGAACTGAAATATTAAATTTAAAAATTATTTAATAATTTAGAACATTCAGGTCTCCTGTTATAATGCATCTTGGAGACCTGGGCTGTAATGGGCTTATATCGAGAGGGGAATTATATCCGGTGTTATTAGGCTAGGAAAACATCCTATCAAGAAAAACATCAAATTTTATTGCTGTTTGGACCGGCCAATATTAAATGGAGGGTAATTATATTATATCCCGAGGGTACTGTACTCGGAGACAACTAATTTAACAAAAATTACCAATTGTGCCAGTAAAATTACTAAATTTTGAAATATGTCGAACAACATTAGATTTAGTTTCTGTTCTTATAGTTAACTAAAAAATTTGAAAATATAACTAAAATATTTTTAAATTCACAGTTAATGCCGCCCCCTCTCCATTTTCCATAATTGCTTCTCTATCACCTATTTTAATTGAATTAACCCAAGGTTCATCATTTACTAACGTTCCTAGATCAAAATTAATTAATTCCTCAATTTGTGATTCTTCCCCTCCATTACCACCATTTTTCAATACAAATTGTTCTACATTAAAAGTAGTTCTATAACGTTGTGCTTTACAATCATCTACTCGAATATGCTTCAAAAAAATATTTTTTTTTTATTTTTCAAATTTTTAAAATTCTACTTGTGCCTGTGTTATCTTTTCTAATCCTTTTCTAACAATCCAACCACCATTTTTTTCATCCAAACGTAACCAACCCAATTTTTCTAAACTATTCTCTCCTGGTCCATTTAACGGAATTCCTTCTCTAAGTTGGGGTGGACTGTCAGTGATAATCTGATAAAAATACATTCCCGGCTCTATTTGTCTGTGAGGACGACCACCAACTTTAAAAAATATTTTTAAAATTTTCAAAAATTTTTTTTCTTCAAAAAACCAGCATTTATCTCTATTTTATGTTGGCTATTACTTCCACTTATTTGATTATGTAATTCTTGACTGACTGCATTTAATTCGAATTTTGTTGTTCCTTTGTTTAATGGAATTCTTACAATTTCATCAAAACTTTAACAATTATTTTTATTTTTTATTAAATTTTATTTTTACATATTTGTCCAATGAACACCTTTTGAAGGCATTTTCCGTTCAAATATTTTATATCTTAAAACAACCACAGTATTTGGTTGTTTTAATCGAATAGCTTGAAATGTCCAATCCTTATATGGACTTATATCTATCTAAATTAAATTGAAAAATAATTTAATTAATTAATTAAAATGCCTGGCAACAAATCTCTGCTTTGCCTGATGTCAAACAACCCGTATTTGATTGCCCTCCTCTATGTGTTCTATAACAAAGAGAGGAAGTACCTCCATTATTACTTGAACAGTTTCTATATAGAAAATACAATAAGATATGAATATACAATAGCAAGAAAATACAATTAAAATTAAAAGGTTAAGTTTAAAATTTTGCCTATGAGATGATATTCTTGGTTGGCTATATTTCTAGCCCCTATAAAAATGCTTTGAGACGATAGAATTTCTTTATTTTTTCTTTAAAGATAGATTACAGTCTTATCTACCATATCCCAAATTTGCTAAGGATAATCACTTCATTTGGCTGAGATATTCCATTTTTGGTATATCCAAATCAATTGTCTTTTTTATTGGTGAGCTTCTGGGCTGGCTATTTTAGTGATTTTGCGTTAAAATTCAAACGCGTTTTTCTTCTTTAAAAATCTCAGTAAACGTAACAAATGAGATATCGTTCGACTCGTCTTGACGAGCTCTATCCAACGATATAAAAATTGGAACAAAATATTTAATTTAAAATTTTGCCCCAGGAGGCTAACTAACGGTTTTGCGTCTTCATTCAAACGCGTTTGCCTAATTAAATTTCAAACCCCTAAAAATCGAAAATTTGAAAGTGAAATTTCCTAATTTTTTGTTTATAGATAGATATATGTCTTATCTACAATATCCCAAATTTAAAAGAAATTTGTAGGCGGAATTTTCGTGATATTGACGCTAGAGTCTGGTTACCTCGAAATTTTAATTATTTTGCCTAATTAAATTTCAAACCCCTAAAAATCGAAAATTTGAAAGTGAAATTTCCTAATTTTTTGTTTATAGATAGATATATGTCTTATCTACAATATCCCAAATTTAAAAGAAATTTGTAGGCGGAATTTTCGTGATATTGACGCTAGAGTCTCGTTACCTCGAAATTTTAATTATTTTGCCTAATTAAATTTCAAACCCCTAAAAATCGAAAATTTGAAAGTGAAATTTCATAATTTTTTGTTTATAGATAGATATATGTCTTATCTACAATATCCCAAAATATCTAAGAGATATCAGTTAATTTTGCTGAGTTATTACTTTTTTGTGATTACCAATTCAATTGTATTTTTAGTGGCGATCTTCTGGCTTGGCATTTTAGTGGCTTTATGCTTAAATTTAAACTCATTTGTCTTTCTTAAATGTTATAGAAATCTAACAATTGATCGACTCATCTCGTCGAGCTATATCCAACGATACCAAAATTGGATTAAAATCTTTAGTTTAAAAATTTGACCTCAAAATACATATTCGCACTAATGTATTTTAATTAAATAAACTACAAACCTGTATTGGTATTTCTCCACACTACAGATTGTTTCCCCTCCCACACAATCACATTTACAACGAGGTGATAGAACAGGAATACCAAATTTATATTTTCCAGTAATTGAATGATGTAATTCCAAATTAACTATTTTTTAAATTATTTTATTTTAATTAATATTTTAATTAATTTACTATAATCAATAGAATGTAATATTGAAAATTGTTTTTCTGAAGGTGAAATAAATTGTTTCCATTTATTTTCATTTATTTGTTCTGGGTTTTCGTTAATTGTTTCATGTTCATTTATTTTTCCCTCTTCGTCCTCTTCATTTGAATTTTGTGTTTCTTCAAGAGATTTATTTGACTTAAAAATACAAAAAAATACAAATGATTATTAAATTCTGATTTTGTATTTTACATGTTCTATTTTTTAAAAAATACAAAAAAATTCTGATTCCTCTGTATTTTATTTTTTCTTTGTAACTGTATTTTAACTGTACAAAAATACCATTATCATCATACAAAAAGTTTCTCCAAGTGCAATAGTTGCTAACTGTAAGTGTACAGTAATATTATTATTTAAATTATTCTGATTTTTATCCTCTTGTATTTTCATTGACATTTCTGAAGCTATTACAAAATTATCTGTACAATGGGGAAGTATTGAAGACGGGGGGGAAAATATCTTTTGTTGATTATTATTTTGTTGAAATTTTAATAAATTTTTTGTTTTTAATGGTGTTGCAAATACAAAAATATTATGAGGAAATATAAAAATAAATATTAAGTAAATAAAAGATTTTGTTAATTTTTTTAACATTTCTTTTAAAAAATAATTAATATTATTAAAATAAAATATTTAAAAAATTATTTAATTAATTTTTAGTTAATTCCTTTATTTTCCGTTATAATTCGCTTTACGTGAAAATGCAACATTAAGGATGTAGAAAAATAAAAGAAGACGAGGTGTTCAAATTTAATTAAAAACTTTTAAAAATTTACAAAAAGAAGGTAAAGAAGCGTGAAAATTTTCTTTCCAAAAAGAAGCTTTTTCTAATTATTACACGTTCATTTAATATGTTCAAGGTCGTAAATCGGATGATGTACTTCATCTTTCTATTTATTTACTCAATCCAGAAAAGTACATTAAACTCTTTAAATGCGCGAACATTTTATTAAGAAAAAGAGGGTTTTAAATAGACAAAATAAATATTTATTTAAAATAAATATTTAGGTTTAATATAAAGGTGATGAGATAATTTTAAATAAAATATTTTTAATTTTTTAATAATTACAAAAATACAATAATAAAAATTAATTTTATTAATTTTACAAATAAACAATAATTTTCTCTTAAAGAAAAATAAAAAAAATTTGGTAATATTACAAAGATTAATTTAATAACGGAAAGTATAAATCATGTTAAATATTTGAATAAAAAAAAAAGAAAAAATTCATTGAAGGAGAAAAGAGGCCAATCAAAAATGTAGTTAATAAAAAGGCCACGTCAAGGTCAAAAAAGGATTAATGAAAGCCAATGAGGAATTTTGTAAAATAAAAGAGAAAATGGCATTTTGCGGGTAAATTGTTTGAAAAGAAAAGTAAAAATCAAAAAAGCTATTTTTAGAAAAATAAAAATTTAAAAAAAAATATTTTGTGTCCTATTAAAAATATAAACTCAACCACTTGACTATTCAACCTATTTTAATGCAAATTTTATTCGCTACAATTTTAACTAAACAAATGACTCTAAAAAGAGTAAAAGAAAATACAAAATCATTTTTTGATTGGGAAAATTTAAAGAATTATAAATCAGAATTGGAAAAAATACAAAAATACAAGAATAAAATCAGAATTTACAATAATTTACAGTCATAAAGAAAAATACATTTACAAAAATCAGAATAAAATAAAAAACACAAAAAAACTGTTTAAGGTAAATCAAAAATACAAAAACTTTCCGGAAAACACAATAAATCAGAATTTAGCAAATTGCGCAATAACAATAACACAATAACAAACAAATACAAAAATATTGCATGCTACTTTTTCAAGAGTTTAATACTTGAGATTTTCATCTTTAAAATTATATATCCATATTTGTATTGGAATATTATTTAGAGAAAATAATAGGCCACATATCTAAGTTTATTTTAAATTTTTTTTTAATTTTTTAAAAATTTACTTTAATAAAAATTAAAAATAAATATTAAGTAAATATTTATAAAAATAAATAAAATATTTATCCTCAATATCCCAACTATTAAAATACAATAAATAAATGTCCTCATTGTCCGCAACCGTTCCACACTAATAAATTTTTACAAAATCAGTTCAGTATATTATTATATTTGGAACACAAAATTGAAAAAGAGTGAATTATGTAATAAATAAATAAAAATAAAATCCGGCAAATCCAAAAATAATATATAAAAATATTTATGTGATTGTTCATGCATTTCTACATATACTTTTATAAATTCCAAATTTCATTGGAAAAAATAATTTTTTTATTAAATTAAATATTTAATATTAAGTAAAAAAATACAAAAATTAAAATAAATTAAAAATCAGAACAGAATAAAAATTATTGTAAAATAAAATTAAAAACAAAGACATTGTCTTCTACAAAATAACCATTTTGTTGCCGGATGAATTTTACAAAAACCAGCACGTTGCCATTCTATACATTTATCCATCCCTTGATTGTCTTCCTTTTTTTTAATTTAAAAATTAATTTTTAAAATTAAAATTAAAAAAAACACCTCTGTTGTACAATCAACCAAGTAATGTTTAATTGGTGTAGATGATTGAATGGGTTTTGATGTTTTTATTAAAAGGTCAAAGTCAGATTCTATTGAAGACAATGTTGATGTAATACAATTATTTATTAATTGTTTAGTTGATATATTAATTAATTTATTTTCATGTGGTTCTTTTAAAATATTATATTTTACCTTTAAATTATTTTATTTTTTAATGGAATTAATTTTAAAAATTATAGAGGACCTTCTCCAATTGAGCATTAGTCAAATTATTATAATTATTAATGTTATTTGTATTATTCTCTTTTTCATTGTTTTTTTCTTCCAAAAAATATTTTTCACTAATTAAAAAATTTTTAAAATTAAATTAAAATATTTCTTTAATTTAATTATGATTTTTACCTTTTCTGACTTCTCAGATGCGAAATTTGGGCATCTTGAATTATTGTACTATTAATTAAACTCTTATTACCATTAAGCGCAGAAAAAGTTTCATTAATAATTGAATTATTGTAATTGTTATTAGCAGGGTAAATTACTGAAAAAATACAGTTTCATAAATTATGTATTTTTTAATTTAAAAAATCAGAATTTTAATTTTGTAAAAATAAAATACAAAATTCTGAAACCTACAATAATATTAAATTATTAAAAATTCTGAATTTTTCAGAATTAAAAGAATAATTACAAAAATACATACAAACAATTCGAAAATGTACAAGACAAAGTAAAACAATTAAATTTAAAAGAGTTATAATTAAAATTAAATAAATTGTATGAATATGTATTTTTCCATTATTATTTCTGTTATTTTCAGAATTTAACAGTTTTGTAGTAAAAGGGAAATTATTAGAAAATGATTTTATTTTTTGTTGTTTTTTATTTTTAATATTTTTATTTTGATTATTTTCAAATGAAAAAGCATCTGGCCAACAATGAGAATTATTATTATTATTATCCTTTCCAAATGAAACAGCAAATGTTTGATTTAAACGTCTTAAATTATAAATAAATATTTTTTAAATTTTATTTTTAAAAAACCTTGTATTTGTTTTTAAATTTGAATTAAAATTATTTTTGCTTTGTCGCATAAAATGATATGCACCAGTTTTGGGCCAAAAATAAAAAATTAATTTTTTCAATGAAAAACGAATTTTGACAAAATTATTAACTTTAAGATGAAAGTAAATATAAATAAATCCAACTAAAAAATATATACAAGAAAATAAAAAAAAAAGATATGAAAAGTTTTCACATTCCCAGTCAATTAGAAAACGAACAACTTCCGCTTTAATATATTTAATGATGGTAAAGCTAATATATATTTATATTTGAGTTTCGTGTTATTTTGTAAATTAATATGAGAAAATTATTGAAAGAATTTCTTAAATTATTTTTTAAAACTCTCCATATAGTGAATCCCATGGCTATTATAAAGGGAGTTGACTAAATTAATGTATTAAATTAAAAATATTCAACAAATATTAATAATTTTTATTTTAAAAATATTTAAACAAAATATATAAATCATTTATTTTAAATTTGTAAAAATTTATTCATTGAATTTTGAATACTGCGCAGGTTATTGCCTAAATTCATTAAAAAAATATTTTTTTTAATTAATAAATTAATTTTTTAAATTTAATATTTTTTAATTATTAAAAATAATAATTCTAACAATTGTCCCAATTTTGAATTTAATTTTCAAAAAAAATTACTTGATGTCCATCAACACAATAATCAATTACTGAATCAGCAGAATACGAAAATGAAGGTGTATGGGCACAAGAAATTATATAATTCCCTCCAAGTTTGGCACGTAATTCTGAATGGATTGCATTTCTTGTACCAACTAAATCTCCAATAATTAAATTCTTTAAAAATAAAATTTTTCTTTAAAGAATTTTAAAAAAACCTTTAAAATAATTCTTTTAATGTGTAGATTATTACAATGACTTTTCTCTTCCCCAATTCTTTTTATTCCCGATTTTGTTGAAACTGATAATGTTGAAATTCCGTTTTCTCTTTTTCTTCGACCACAACATCCACAAGATGGAGGAGGACAGGGCAATTGAATTTGAGGGAAACATAGAGAAGGTAACTAGGAAAATATTTTTATTATTGTTTTTTACTCAGAAAATTAATTTTTAAATTTACAGCAATAGGAGGTGGTTGTGGAATACATGGTTGTGGCATACAAGGACCTATAAATAATATTGTTTCAAAAGAATTAAAAAAATAAATTAATTAACATCCACATCCTCCACCAAACCCAAATCCTTCACATAATGTTTTTAACAATAAAAGTCCATAAATTATTAAATAATAAAATAACATTAATATTGACATAATTATTTTTAAAATTTTTTAAAATTTAAAATAGAGCATTTGTTGAACTATATAAAAATTTTTGTTTTATTTTATAATTTTTATTATATTTTTATTTTTTAAAGGCGTTAGCTGGGTTGCATAGAACGCGGTTTTTGTTTTGCAGAAAGCCGGTTGTTTAAGAAAAAATAAAATAAATAAAATAAATTTGTTTTGAAGTATATATTAATAACAAACAAATAAAACACCCCTTTTTCTTTACCCTATTATAATTCAACACTTTTATTTAAAAAAAAGCGAAAGGAGAAAAAAATAATTTATTTATTTTTTCTTTTGTTTGTTGACCAATGGATTGTTGAAAAGAATGACGTTAAATAAATGAACAGACTAAAACTTGTTTTTAATTAAATTTATTAAAAAAATAAAAATTATAAAAAAACAGACATAATTAATTTCCGTCGTTCTTTAATTTAAATAAAAAAAAGATAAATTAATTAGTATTTATTTGTTACTATATTTTTATCGCAACTTTGTGCGCAAATACAAAAAACAGAAGAAATTATAAGAGTAAAACACAAAATACTTATGTATTTTTCAATATTTCCGGTTTAAATAAATATAAGTTTTAGGAGTTTTCAGAATGTGTTTTAGTTCCAGAATGAAAGTGTATTTCCTTTTTGAACACTTAAGAAAGTTTCAGAATTATTATTGTATTTTTAGTTTCAGAATTACTATTGTATTTTTAGTTTCAGAATTACTATTGTATTTTTAGTTTCAGAATTACTATTGTATTTTATGGTTTTAGAATTATTATTGTATTTTATGGTTTCAGAATTGTATTTTTAGTTTCAGAATTATTATTGTATTTTTAGTTTCAGAATTATTATTGTATTTTCTTGCTTCACAATACTTTATAAATATTAAACACTTTATTATCTAAACGCATTATTTAACAATAAAGTGAAAAATTTGCGATCTTAATGTTAATATTCTCTTCTAAATAAAATTTTACTCAATAATAAATATTATAATTTAACTGCTGACAATTTAGCAATAATATCTTCTGTTAGTATAAGATTCTTTGGTTTCTCCCCTAAAAGATGAAAATTTATTTAATTATTTTAAATATTCTTTACATGGAAAGTCGGGATTTCCAAAATGGCCATTAGCTGCTGTTTTTCGATATATTGGCTCTCTAAGGCTGAGTTGACTAATAATTGCTCCTGGCCGTAAATCAAAATTTTCCTTAACAACACGAAGCAAATCAAATTCACTAATTGGTGATGTCCCAAAATGTGTAACCATTATCTTAATAAAATATAATTGTTTTAAAATTTTTTAAAATAATAATATTACAGAAAGAGGTTCAGAAATTCCAATAGCATAAGAGATTTGGACGAGGCAACGACGGCAAAGACCCTTCAAAAGAATTTTTAAAAGTAAAATAGCAAAACAATTTAATTACCGCTTTAACTAAGCTTTTAGAAACCCAACGAGCAGCATAAGCTGCAGAACGATCTACTTTTGTAGGATCTTTTCCAGAAAAAGCACCTCCCCCATGTGCTCCCCAACCTCCATAAGTATCAACCTGGATAAAGAAAATTATTTTTTAATTAAAAAATAAAGAAAATTAACAATTATTTTGCGTCCTGTAAGCCCAGCATCACCCATGGGACCTCCAATGACAAATGATCCGCATGGATTTAAATGAAGTTTTGTATCTTTGTTGTAGAGATTGGGAGGAATTACCTATAATAAATAATTAATATTAATTTAATTGAAACAAAAACACAAATCAGAATTTAAAAAATACAAATAACAATATTAACACAAATCGGAATAAACAAAAAAGAATTATTTTAAACTACAATATATAAAATACAAATCAGAATTTAAATATATTGTGTTTAAGATTTGATTTGTAATTATAGTTATGTTTTGTATTTTTTGTATTTTTCTGATATGTAATTTAATTTTGTAATTCTGATTTGTAATTTAATTTTTTTAATTTAATCTGATTTGTAATTAAAGTTTTAATTTGTAATTAAATTTGTGTTTAAGTTTAGATTTGTAATTAACGTTCTGATTTGTATTTTTTGTATTTTTCTGTTTGTAATTTGATTTTAGTCTAATCTGATTTGTAAATTTTATTTCTTCTTTAAAGAAATAAAATTTTGTATTTTCTGATTTGTAATTCTAATCAGAATAAATTACAATTTTAAAATTAATTATATTATTACCTCTTTAATGACAAGATTTTCAACTTGTTCTCTTACTTTCTCTAAGGAAATATCGGGAGAGTGTTGAACAGACATTACAATCTTTTTAATAATAAAATTTTTTTTTAATTTTTAAAACGTTATTTACAGTATGAACTCTTAAAGCCACACAAGCTCCATTATCATAAGCATATTCAATTGTAACTTGAGATTTAGAATCTGGCCGTGCCCATGGTAAACTACCATCACGACGTCTTTCGTGATATTTTGCATTTAATTGATGAGAAAGTAATAAAGTTAAAGGCATAGTTTCTTTACTTTCGTCTGAAGCATAACCAAACATTATGCCCTTTTTTTATAATAATTTATTTAAAAAATATTTATTTTATTTTACTTGATCCCCAGCCCCTAAATTCTCTTCATCTTTATTTTGGTGTACACCTGCAGCTATTTCTGGTGATTGTTCTTCTATTGCAACTAATACATTACATGTTTTATAATCAAAGCCTTTATTTAAGAAAATTAAAGGTTTTGGGATTTATTAGATAAAGATAAAAAAACACCTTTACTAGAATCATCATAAACCAATCTTTTTTATTGTTTCGCGAACAATTGCTTGATAATCAACTTTTGCTTTTGAAGTAATTTCCTACATAATACAATATTTTTTATAATATTTAAAATTAATTTAAAAAAACAAACCCCACAAACTAAAACCATTCCTGAAAAAAAAACTTCTCTAATACTTTTTAAAGCTTTTAATTTTGTTTTAAAGAGCTTTTTTTCAGAGCTTTGCTTATTTATGCGTATTATTTATTTACAATTTATTTACATATTTTGTAATTAATAAATTTTTTAATTAACCGGCCTGTTTTTGTAACTGTTTCTGTAAAATATTTTTAATTAAAAATATTTTTAATTTAATATTAAAATTATTATTTACCACATGCAACCTTTGCATGGGAATCAATTGCTAAATGTGCATCTAATATTGCGTCAGAAATCTATAAAAATTTAATAAAATCAGAAAATTATCATATAATAAACTTTTAGAAATAAAAACACAAATCAGAATAAAATACAAAAAATTAAAAACGTTAACACAAATCAGAATTAAATTACAATTATTATAGTCCACAAATTCAAATCAGAATTTAAAAATATTGTGTTTAAGTTTAGATTTGTAATTATAGTTCTGTTTTGTATTTTTCCGTTTTAATAAGATTTTGTAATTCTGATTTTTAATTTTATTTATCAATCTAATCTGATTGTAATTAAAACTACAATTTGTAATTAATTTTGTATTTCTGTTCTGATTTGTAATTTTATTTTTTCTGTATTTTTTCTATTTTTTAAATAATTTTAATTGCACAAAATATATTTTATTTAGTAAATCGTTCTATTATTATTTCAATGAAATATTAAAACTGATAACAACAAAAATTTTATTTTTTTCATTAAAATTTATTTTTTAGGGGAATTCTCATTTTTTTATGATTTTGTGTTAATTTACATTAATTAAAAAATTGTTTATAATAAAATAATATTTAAAGTAAATTTTAAATATTAAATTAAAATAAATAAAAAATTAAGCTTACTTGATCGCACATTTCTATAATAAAATAAATTAAAAATTAGGTAATTAAAAATAATTTTAAAGAATTTACTGTCAGGATGTCCTTCTCCAACAGATTCAGAAGTAAATAAAAAAGTATTATTATTATTATTATAAAAATTATTATTATTGCTTTTTAATTCCAAAATTGAATCAACAATAAAATTATTATTATTTTCATTATTGCCATTTAATAAAGAATTATTGGAATTATCAGTATTTTCAATAGAAATAATTTTATTATTATTATTAAAATGATGAGAAGCTGTATTTGTTGTTGGTGTTACTGTTTGGGCTAATAATTCTGTTGTTAACATTTTTTAAAATTTTTTAATGAAATTAAGGCAAAATTAATTTAAGTGAATAAATCTAAAAAATTATGGAAATATATTTATTAAAATAATTAAAGATAAAAATAATAAAATAATAATTAGACTGTATTAATAAAATGAATGAACACAATTCTTAAACCAAATAAAAAATACGTATGTTAAGGGGTTTTTAATTTTTTTTATTTCTTCCAAATGTTTATGGTTTTATTTAAAAGTAAATATAAATTAAAAAATAGGGCAAAAGAGGTGTGGAGATTGTTTATGATAAGAAATAATTTCATTTATTTTTATGCTGAAGTAGTGGTTTTTTAATTAAATAATTAAGAATTTTAAAGAATTATGTAAATAGAATGCAAAATTTATATTTTTAAAGGAAATTAAAATTCTATCTTTTTGAAGGTCTGAAGTTTTGTTTCATAACTTGAAGGTATTGAAATTTTAAAAATAATAATTATTAATTTTAAGACAGTTTAACAATTAAACAAAAAATAATAGTTAAAATAATTATGTAATTACTAACAAAAGTGAGAAAATGAAAAGTTGAAGCAATTTATATATTAACTGTATGTTTGCTAATATTTTTAATGGGAATTTTCTACTTGGGAAATTTCTTTTCTAAAAATTATGAATAAAAACATATAGTTTAGCAGTATTTTTGTATTTTTGTAGTTTAGCAGTATTTTTATAGGGTGATAATAAATTCTGTTTAAATCAGAATAACAAAATAAGAAACTATTGTCTTATTGTATTCTGGAAACAGTTTATTGTATTATTCCGGAAAAATTTGTGTTTTTCATGAACCACAAATTCTTTTCTGATAAAATATATTAATATACTTTTGTATGTATATGAATATAAAATTAAGTTTTAAATATATATTTATTTATATAATAAAAATGATTTAAAAAACAACAACGAGGAAAGATTTTAATTTATTACATCATTAAATATTTCCTCAAAATTTAAATGATTAAATATAAATTTCGTCACAAATAGACAAACTATATGAAAGGTTTTAATAGATGTGTGTGAATGAGTTAATATTAAATTTAAGTTGCATCATTATTTTATCATAAAAAGAAGGAAATAGGCAAGATTTTTATAAATTGCGCAACAATAGGAATATAATTTTGAATTTTAAAATATTGAATTTTAAATTTTAAAAATTAATATTTTATAATTTCTTAGTTTTTATATTTAACACAGTTTTTATATTTTCAATTTTAAAAAGAAGAACAAAATGGAAATGAATTTTAACACAAACCTGAATTAAAGAGGAAATAATTTTTAAAAAATTAAATATTAGAGAAAAGAATTAAATATTAAACTAAATTAATTTAATTAAAAAAAAATTAATCATCCAAATATAAAAAAGGAATTCTGAGAAAATTAAATAATTAAAATTATTTTAGTTCATTTATATATTTAATTTAATAATCATTTCCTTATCAGACGATTTTAATTTGTAAATTATTAAATATTAAAATAAATGTCATAGGGCACAAAAGATATATTTATGTAGTGTACGCGAGGTCACACGAGGTTTTATTTGTTAAGTTTTTTGTTAATATTTGGCTGTGATCGGGGTGATGGTGTCTTTTTGCGTGATGCTGTTTTCTGTTAACAAATGATAGGAGTAGTGATATGATAAATGAAAGGATAAAAGATTCCAATTAATTAGAGCTTTTGAATGATAAAAGATTTATTTTAATTTAATTCTAGTCTAAAAAAGTTGTGGACAGTATATCAAATGCTTGCACTCAACCGTTGGCGCTCAAGTGGCCAAATTTAAACGGCGGCACTCAAATGACCGTTCATCAAAATTTTCTTGGCATTTTAAAATTTTAACATTTAGACATTTTTTTTCAAAAATTTTAAATTTTATTTTGATTATTTGATAAGAAATTTTTCTGTTATTTATCTATTTATATTGGATCTGTCTTAAATGACGTCTTTAATAAAGAATCAGATTGTGAAGCATTTATCAACGTATTTATTTTTTTAATTTTTTAAAGATTTAAAAATTTATTTTTTTCAGTTTTGCTCGGAATTTAAAACCTGAACAAATTTCTTTAGAAGTGCTTCGAGGCAAAGGACAATTGCGAAATCTTGAGCTTAATGAAGAAGTTATTTCTGAACGTTTAGAATTTCCACCATGGTTGAAAATTGTAAAGGCACATTGTTCTAGGTATCTTTAATGATTAAATAATTTTTTAAATTATTTATTTTTAAGTGTAACTGTCAAAATCCCTTGGACGCAAATTAAAAGTTCCCCGGTCCAACTGGTTTTAATTTTATTTTAATAATTTTAGTAATTTTTTTTTAAATTTTTATTTTTCAGTTTGTTGAAGAACTGCAGGTTCCTTTATTTTTTTATTTTTAAAAATATTTTTTCCAAAGGTTGTCATTCGACTTGTTACTCCAAATTCACCAAATATTTCAAAAAAGGCAGGAACTAGCCAGTTTATTTATTTTTTAAAATAAATTATTTAAAATTTATTTTTTAGTAATAAATCTTATGATTTGCCTGAACGTGTATTGGAATGTCTTTCTTTGTATGTCCAATCAATTGAAATTTATTTTGAAACTGAAAGTGATTCAAAAATAAATTTTGGAGGGTCAATAATGGTAAAAAATAAAAATTTTTTTAATTAAAAAAAATTTTCTTTTCAAAGCTTTCTCATTTGATACTGGAAAGTCGTATGCATAATTGGCAAGATTGGAATGGACAAACACCTAAAATAAATATGACAAGTAAATTTTTATTTAAATTAAAAAAAAATATTTTACCTAAAGGAATTCATGATAAAACTATCGGCCAAGTACTTTTCTTTAAACACGTTAGTTGGCGTGTTTTAAAAATAGAAGCTAGCCACAACAATAATAACAACAATTTAAATGAAAAACAAACAAGAAGAGGAAGTGCTTTAAATTCTCCTTTACGTCTTTTAACAGAAAATGGGCGTTGTAGAATTACAATAAAGAAAAATACTTCGGGTAAATTTTTTTTAAATTTATTTTTATTTTTCTGGGAATTGTTGGATTGTGTTTTCATGTTTTTCCGAGAACATTTAAGTGTTTTTGATAAATTTCTGATCTTTTAACTAATTTTTTAAGATTGTTCTCTAATTGCTGGCCGAATGGAATTATTATTTGACGAAATTCATTGGCTTGCTTATATGGCACATTTACGTTCTGCTATTGATTTTTACGAACATATTATGGATCTTGCCAATTCTGCTTCTAATATTTTACCAAAACAATTAAATGTACAACAATTTGTTGTATTTTTTAATTTTTTTAAATAATTTTTAAAATTCTTTTTTAGGATCAACAAAAGAATGCAAATCCTTTTGTTTCTCATCTTTCTAGTAATATTAACGCTTTTCGTCACCTTGATATTACCCAATCTTCACATCATTTATTAATTTCACGTATTGACTTACATCTTTGTGATGATTCTTCTGCTGAAGGTTTTCTCTTAAGAATTTTTTTTTTAATTTCCAGACCTTCCTCCCGATTGGAATATCGATAGTGGAGCTATGCAGGCAACTATACACAAACTTAGAGTTGACTTTTATCCGCAACACAAGGTTTTTGTATCTGATGGAAAACAATTAAATTGCTCGCCACGTTCAAATTGGTTGCGTTATTTGGCACCAAATACTTTCACTGACTTAGCCAATCGACAGTTGGATCATCATTTTGGTCTTATTAATAGCAAAATGGGTTTATTTTTTATTTAAAAAATGTTTTTTTTAATTTTTCTGATTTTTTAGACTCAAACACACGTTTACGTTTTGAACGTATTTGGCCACAACTAATTTCAGCAAATGTTGTCATTCGTGTTGAGGATTTGATTATTCAAGTAAATTAATTTAAAGTTATTTTTACTCTTCTATTTATTTAAGGCTATTTCTGAACGTAATACCAAAAAAGACGATATTCGTTATCTTATAGCTGTAAATAAAAGTCTTAAAGATCGAATGCCTCAACCTTTGTCTTTTGCACATTTGGAGATTACTAGTTATAGCTTTCCTGCAACTGATAGTTATCCAGGTTTTATTTTCTAAAAATTTTTAAAAATTTAATATTTTAGTACCGCCTAATTCTGTTCATTTAATGTTGGCACCATTTGAATTAATTCCTGATATAAAATCTGTTCGTTGGTTGATATATGCATTTGAAAATATTTTAAATTCTTTTGTATGTTTATTTATAAATTTATTTTATAACATTTTTGTTTAAGGAAGCTCCTCATTCTAGAAATGATATTTCTGACAATAAACAAGTTGAAATTAGAATTGAAATGATTATGCCAAAGGTTTGAAATATTTTTTTAAATAAAAAAATTTTGTTAATTTATTTTTTAGATTATGCTCAATCCAAATAATTTAACATTAACTCCCACATTAATTAAAAATAAAGAAGAAGAATCAACAAAAGAAGACAAAACAACAATTTTTAACAAAAATTCTTTAATTTTTCCAAAACGTTTTTTTATTCATTTAACAACAGTTTTATTTTCTAATTATACTTTGCTCAGCGATACAGACATTAATTTTCAACTTAAATTTCCCCAAGTGCTAAAATCTAAAGCTCAATGCAATTCTACCTTAAATTTTATAAAATTTGTTGAAAAATTATGTTTTAAAAATAAAGAAGAAAATAATGAAGAATATTTAATGTTAAAAACAATTTTGAGAAGAATAGGTTTAATTTAATTTTAAAATACTAAATTTTTTTTTCTTATATTTTTAGAAGAATCCAAAACAATTAAAAATTTAATTTGTGATAATAAAGAAGAGGAATGGTATTTTTCTGTGCCAACATTATGGGTAGATTGTGATTTTGGTCCAAATACTTGGGAACTTGCATTAATTAATGATTTAAATATGTTTGGTTCTATATGTTCTGTAAATGATAAAGAAGGGAAAATTAAAGGTTTTCTTTAGTTTTTAATGATTTTTAAAAAATAAAAAAGGAAATTGTATTCAAATTGAACCTCGTTCCAATATTGATGTAATTCTTGACCATTTTCAATATGTACAAATTGAAAAACTTGGAGATCGAATTACTGACTTACTTGACCAAATAAACGCAGGTTTTTTAAATTTTTGGACTTTGGCAGAGTTTTTTGGAATTTTCTTTATTTTAAACAGATCGCCAATTTTTTGCCAAACACCTTGACAATTTACATAATACTCTTCCAATGTCAATTTATTTGCATTGTAATAAGGTTTGAATATTTTATTTTGTTTCATTTTCTTTAAAGAAAACTAATTTTTTAGATTAATCTACATCTAGTTCTTCCAACAGGATTAACACCTTCACCTTATGATATGAATTATAATTTTGACTTGTTTACACCTTTGGATGTTTATACAAGTTCTTCAGGTAATTTTCTTAAAATTTTAGGGAAAATAAATTTTATTTATTTCCTTAGAAACATCTTCACATGCCATAAATTATGAAACCTCAAATTCGCCAATAATTCCACAAAATAATAAATTATTAATTTATCCACAACAAATGCCATCAAAAAGTAATTCACTTGTAAATGTTGATTATTCTTTAAATGAAAAACAACCACAAACATCAAAACAATTAAATCAACAATATCCAAATTCAGCACGTGCAAGTTTAACATCAACAGTTGAAACATTGGGAAGTTGTGGAAAAGTAAAAAAAAATATTTATTTTTTAGAAGCTTAAATTTATTTTTTAGAGTAATTTTAAAACAGTTTCAAGTTTGCCAAGATGTGATATTTTAAATGAAGGAAAAATGCCTTTTGCAATTAATGAACTTCAAACTGATAAAAAACAAAAATTAATAAATTTAATGGGGCAAAGTCCTTCTTCAGATTTTTATGGAATGTCGACAACAACTGGTGATTTAGGTTTCTTTTAAATAATTTATTTTTTCTATTTTCTCTTAAATTGATGTAAAATCTACTAATTTTCCCAATTTTTAAGAAAGCAATTTTGACGAAACACTTTCAATTACATCAATTTCTACAGAACAATTAGCCTTTGATAGTGCATTAAATGATAGAGAAAGTGAAATGTATGATGATGAAGAAGTTGCAGAGGCAGAAGAAGCAATTGAAGATTTTATTGAAGATCTAAATAAACAAAAGAATAATATTCAAATTCTTAGACATAAAGAAAAATTTCTTGGAAGAGAAGTTAATATTTTTGATTTATTTATTGAAGATTTGAATTTATATTTAAATTCAAATAATGGAAATACAAATGCTTTTGGATTTGCTAAAAGGTTTGAAAAATTTTTTTTATTTTTTTCCAAGCCGAGGGATTGTAGAGGGATGTATTTTAAATTAAAAAATTTCTTTTTTAATTTAAATTTTTTAGTTTATTTTTTGATGAGCGTTTGCGGGTTAAATGTGAAAAAATTTACAATGAAAGAAAAGAAAGCAATTCTACTATTGATTTGAATTTATCACCAAATAAATTAAATAATGAAATTGAAGAAGTTGAAGATTCTATTAATCCAATGGATAATGCTAAACTTAAAATTGAATTAAATTCTTTTGGTTCAGAAAGTCTTTTAAAGGTTTTTTTTATTTTTTTGAATTTTTTAAAATTATTTTAGTTAAATATAAACGGAATAAATATACAACTTAATAAAGAAATAATATCTCAATTGGGCCCTTTCTTTGAAAATCAAGAGGATTTAGATAATGAATCAGCGAAAGCTGCAATTGAATTAATTCTACAAAATTGTAATATAGAAATTAAGGTTTTTTTTCTTTTTATTTTTTTTTATTTAACTTTGAAAAATAATTCTTAAGGAGCCTAAGAAGCGTTTTCCTATTCGAATTCGTCTTGGAGAAGTGTTTATTGAAAAAAGTAATTCAGATATTGTTGAACATAATTTCGGGTAAAAAAATTCTTTTTTTAATTTATTTTATATATTTTATGACATGTTGTTTATAAGTTTCTTCAAAAGGATTTAATTGTAAATCCAAAAAGTCAACTATTATTTCTTAATTTAATTTCAGATTTTTTAAATTTTTTTCGGAGGTTTTAGGTTCTTTATCGGGGTTTAGACTTTTTGGATAATATGCATATCTGTCTATCCTCGACTGACCTATTATTGTTGTTATAGAGAAAGCAATATTTATTCTTTCAAATTAAATATATATTTTATAAATTTTCAATATTTTTTTCAATTTAAATAAAGAATAAAATAATATATATTTTAATATAAAAAATTAATTTTTTTGGTTTATTGAATTTTTAAATTCACTAGAATATTAATTTAAAATATAGAAATTTGTTATATATTTAATTTTAAAAAATTTTCTTGCCCGTCTTTTTAAAGTCCTTTAGATTCAATTTCAATAGTTAAAAACATTCGAAGATTATCATCTGGAACATTTCTTTCCAATTCATCGCGAATATGTCTTTTTTGTTCTTCAACGACTTTTTCATCAAGAGGTAGGCTCTAAAAATTAATTTTTTTTTAAATTTCTAGAAAAAATAGGGACTGATCGGGAATGAGTTCCCATCAAAAAACCTTTAAAACCCCTCAAAATTTTTTAGAAAAAATTCCAAACCTTTACATAATCCAAAACATTATCAACATATTGTAACCAGACACCTAATATTAAATCATAAATAAAATTTAAAGGAATTATTTATACAGTTTGGACATCCAGAGCCGCAACATTGATCTTTTTGAGGCGCTTTTGGAAACTTTGCTGCTTTTACAAAATGTTGGTCTTTCTAAAAAATTATTTTAAAATTAAAAAAAAATTAATTAAAACCTTTGTTTTATTTTTAGTTCCATCAGAAGTTAATTTACTTGTTGATTGAATTAAATAATCAATTGGTTGAGCAATTGGGCCAATTAATGAATTATGTTGTTTATATGAACAGGCTAAAATACTCGCTTTATTAAACAAACTTGTTGGCATAATTAAATGATGAAATAAACAAAATTTTAAAGATCTACTCGTGTTTGAGGTTAAATAATTTTTATAAATAATTTTAAGCATAAAACCTTCCTGAAAACAAATATAGTCTAGAAAAGAAAATAAAACATTTCCGGAAACAAAATAAATAAATTTAGTATTTGGGGAACACTAGAGTCTTGTAACTTGAAACCTGAAATTGGAGACGTACATAAATTGGAATGAACTAAAAATAATATAATTAATATTATTTATGAGTGCCATTCAATCAAAATTCACTTAATACCTAAAATCCTTGTATTTTAAAAATCCATTAAAAATATTAAATTTCTGTTTTGTTAAAAGGGTAGGATTTTTTTTCATTATTCGAATAATAAAGCTTTTTCCAAATAAAATTATTAATAAACGTTTTTATTAAAAAATAAAATGAAAAATAATTTATCATCAGGTTCTTTAAATAATGAAGTTATTCGTGTTGTATTTGCAAGAAATCCTCCAGATGCTTTTCCTACATGCAACACTTTTCCAACTATGTCTCCTAATGTTAAATGTCCATTTCCTGGTTGGATGGTCGAGGTATAACCTTGAAAAAATAAATAAAATAAATTTATTTTAAAGGTTGTCAAAATGTTAGCTGACAGTTTACATATGGAAATAGAACCAATAATTATTGAATCAAATATTGGTTCTGTCAATTGGGGACATCAATTTGATCCAAATACAGAGAATGCAGAGAAGGCTTTTACTCCAGATTATGGTCTTCCTACAAGAGGGAATTGGACAGGAATTTTGGGCCTTTTAGAGCAGGGATTGGCTGATACTGTTTGCACACTCTACCCTTATACAGAACAAAAAGCTAATTTCTTTAATTTTTCTCACCCAGTCACTGCGGTTAGTTTAATTATTTTTAAAAATATTAAAATTCAAAAATAAAGGTTCGTGACATTTACATTGCAAAACCAAAAAGGAAAAGTCTTTCAGTAGCTCTCTGGAATGCCTTCTTTCCTTATGAAAAATCTTTATGGTTTCTTCTTTTATTTTCTTTATTGGTTCAATGTGGAGTAGCTTCTTTAGTTGCAAATATGGAATACAGACTAAATCTTCGTCCAACTTACAATCCTCTTGAAAAAATTTGGCAATATCTCAGATTACAAATCCATCAAGCTACTGAATTTCAAACTCCTTTTTTTCTTCAATCTGGTAATTTATTAAATTTTTAAACAATTTTTAATAAAATATAAAGGGAATTTGGCTTTTCTCTTTTATGCTCTCATTCAAGCAACTCTTTTTACACAACTTTATACGGCTGTACTTCTCTCTTCGTTAATTAGAGGAGAAAATCCAAGGCCTTGGGAAAGTTACAATGAGATGGTTTGTTAATTTATTTTCTACAAAAATTTTTAAATTATTTAAAGATAAGGTTAGTCAAGGCAAATGAATACACCTTGATTATGGACAAACACCATTTAGAAAAAGACAATAGGTAAAAAATTAAAAATTTAATTTTTTTTTTTAATTTTTTAGTTTTTTTGAAATGCTTAATTTTACAAGAATGAGCCATTTACGAAATTTGGCAAGTGCTATTGAAACTAATCCTATTCGAATTGTTGATAATGTTAGTGTTGCTTTAGATTTTGTTGAAAGGTTTTTTTAATTAAAAAATAAAAAATAATAATTATTTAGGGGAGGTTTTATTTTACCAACAAAACAATACTCTTTAGCCTATCAAATGAGCAAAGAACGTTGCGATCTTTTTTATTTTGAAGATGGTTAATTAATTTTATTTTAAAAGTAAAATAAAATTTTTTTTTCAAAATTTAGATCACAATCAAATCCCAACTTTCTTCATTTTCTCTCGTCAAAGCAAAGAATTACTTCGTAAATGGAACCGTGCAATTCAAAGAAATCAGGCATTTATTAGACGTACTTATGACAAAGTAAATTAAAAAAATTAAAGATAATTATTTTTTTAAATTTTTAAAGTATTTCTTTAATGATTTTAATACCGGCAAAATACCAAATTGTATAGAATCTGATGGATCTATTGGAGGGTTAGCTTCTTCGGCTGGTGGTGATGATGATAATCGTGGAGAAACTTCTAGACATTTTGCTTCAAATAGTGCTAGAGATGCTTCACGTTCTTTAGGTAAAAATTTAATATTTGTTTTCCGGTTCGTTTCCGGAAAATACAAAATTAAATTTTAGACATTTTTGCAACCTTTGGAATTTTTCTTATTGCTATTCTTGGATTTGGAATTGCTACAATAACATTTATTTTTGAATTAATTATTCATTCAAAATCACAAAGAATTCTTAGAAAATGGAGAACTCGTCGAGCACTTGTTATGGCAAATCCAGCTTTACCTGTTAATTTAATGGTTATTGCAAGAGAATTTAGAGAGGCTAGACAACAACGGCAACAACGAGCTTATAAAAATGCTGATTCACAACAATCAACTGAAGGGCCAAAATTTTTATTTGGAGTGTCAACTTCTTCATCAGCAGTTGAAAGAAATGAATTAATGCTTCCAGCAGATTTATTAAATGCTAAAAAAGGTGAGAACTGTAAACTTTCCAGAAAGAAAATTTCCGGAAGAATATATTTTTAAATAAATAATTTACTTTCCGGGGAAACATATGCAAGTAAATACTTTCCGGAATGATATTAAATATATCTTCCGGAAGTATACATTTAAATAATACTTTTCCGGAAAACAAAATAAACCTCTCTATATTATCGAAAAACAATCAAATATTTATTTATTCAGCACCTCCACGTTTATCTAAAACTGTAGGGCGAAGTTGGTGGCGCCATAAATAAGAGAAGGACAAACAAATAAAACAAATAATTCAACATTTATTTCTTCAAATACAAATAGTGGGGATGGTGGCAGTGTAGTTGATAGTTGGAATAGAATACGTTCAGTTACATCAGCAATGACATTAGCTGCAATGTCAATGCGAAGTGAAGAGCCAGCTAGTTGCGGAGGCAACATCGGCTGATACCCCCCTTCTCTTCTTTTCTTTTTT
>ABLG01001007.1:0-23827 GCA_000172435.1 Meloidogyne hapla | reverse complement strand
TACAGAAAATAAGATTAGATGTTTTTAGTAGTAAATTTCACGGGCTTTCAAATTAGCCTAAAATAAAAATTAAAAACAACCTATAAAGTTATGAAAATAATTTTTAAATCGGAAAAACCCTGTTTTTAGTTGATTTTGAGACATTGTAATTTAGACGATGGGACCAGATAAAACAGTTAAAACAGATAAAACAGCATCAGTTAAAACAATAATTTACAAAGTGGCTAAGGTTATTTGGAACAGCTGGTTTTTATAAAATTTGACTTAACTATTTCAAAAGTGATTATTTGGAGTAGATTTTTTTGTTTAATTAAGCGTTGTATAGTATTAAATCAATATACAAAATTTTATTTAAAATTATTAACATTAAAGCAAATTATCTAAAAAAATTGGGGTGGCCAATGTTTTTTGGAACGGACTTTATTTTGAGAGTATTTTTTTTATTTCTTTCTAAATAATAATAAAATTAAATATTTATGTAATATGTATATATTTTTTATTATTTATTATAACAGTTGTTTAAATAAATTACTATAAAAAATATTAGGATTATAATAGAAAAACAATTATTTTGTTAGTAAATAATGATTATTTAAAAATGCTACAGTGATTCTCCAGTAATTTTTATTATAAAAATTAATGTTTTTAAAAGAAAATTTTAATATTTAAATTTTATTATTAACACAAATATTAATATTTTTATTTTTAAAATTTTATTATTTGTATAATTTTAATATTAAATTTTATTCGAAATTCTAAAAATTAAATTAAAATTTAAAAAAATATTTAGAAATTTTTATTTCGAAATTAATTGGTGATATTTTGGATTTTAATAAGGCTAGGATACAGGGCTGGGCGCACTTGCGGATTGCGTTTGCGGATTTTCACGATTTTTCCGCAATTTTTACGCAACTTTTCTTAATTTTCCAATATGGAACCTTTAGTAAAATAGTCGAAAATTTCCCCTTTTAAGTTTAAAAATTCCAAAATTTTCGCCTGCGGCGCTAAATCCAAGAATTTTGTATTTTAAAAATACCCGGAGCTTGAACCGGAGCTTGGTTTTGTCAATTCTTCGAAAAAACCGATAGTTTTTTGCGCCGCAGGCAAAAATTTTGAAAATTTAATGCGCCGAATTTTCAGCGCCGCAGGCGAAAGTTTTTAGTTTTTTGATAGCCACCCTTGGCTTTGGCCAAGGCTTTGACGGCCAATTTGATATCACAATCAAAAATGTGATAAATTTCCCAAATCCGGCCGGAACCGTAAAATAAAATCTGGTTCCGGAATCCGGTTCCGGAATCAAAATCTGGTTCCGGAATCCGGTTCCGGAATCAAAATCTGGTTCCGGAATCATTTTGGTGATTATACTGATCCGAATTTGTGAATTTACTTATTTATAATTTTACTTTTTTTTTGAAGTGATTAAATTTTTTTAGTTGAATTTTTTTAAATTGCGGATTGCGTATTGCGGATTGCGTGAAATTGCGTGGTTTTTAGCAGTTGCGGGTTGCGGTTGCGGATTTTAAAAAAGATTTTGCGGATTGCGGATTGCGTTTGCGGAAAATTTTTTTTCAATTGCGCCCAGCCCTGCTAGGATATAATATTGATTAAACTTAAAAGAAATATAGCGCATTTTGTTAGACATTTTTATAGTCAATATTCCCCAAAACAAATAAAAATATATTTCCACATAATTATTTATAGAATTATTTTTTTAATTTAATTTTTTATTAAAATAAAAATATTTAAAAAAATATTTATTTATAAATAATTCCTTTATCAATTAAATAACAATGAAAATATTATTGGAATTATTAATTATTAAAATATTTATTTTAATACAAATAAATTTAACAGGTAATTAAATATTTAAAATAACAAAAAATAATTAGAAATAATTAATTTAAAATGCACAAAATTATTTTTTTTAAGATTATTAAATTGAAATAAAATTTAAATAAAGCTTTTTTTAATAATTATTATTATTTTTTTATTTAAGCTCAATTAATATTTTTTGATTGTTTCCCTTTTTTACCATTCTTTAAATGTAAATGTGGTAAATATAAATTAAAAAGTTTGGATAAAAACAAAACATTAAAACCTTTTAATAAAAATTATTTAATTGATGAAGAACAAATTAAATTAAAATTAAATTTTAAACATAAAATTGGAACTGAATTAAACAATGTAATTATATAAATTAAAAAATAATTATTTTCGGTCATTTATTAAAGGCTTACCAAGAGAGCTCACAAAAATCTCTATTTTCGATATATTCAAATGTAAAATAAATAAAATTAAATTTGTTTTAAATTGTTAAAAACTTTTGGATTTTTTTAGTTTAGTGGAGTCTCTGTTTATCACGCATATTGGGAAGATAGAAGAATTTGTGTTGCATTAAAAGTTTCTTATTATGATAATGAAAGAAAAAGATTTGCAAAAAGAGAAATTAATGTTTTACAATATTTTTCGATTATACCAATAAATGAAAGAGATAGAATAATTAATATGATTGGAAGGTATTAAATATTTAAAATTATTTTATTTTTTAAATAAAAAATTAATTTACTATTTAAGTCAAATTATTAATGAAAAAATAATAAATGAAAACGGCCAAGAAAGTATAATTCAATTTATGTATATTGCGTTGGAACTTGAAGGACAAAATTTGAATTCATATTTTGATAAAAGAAGTAAGAAACGAGGTGTTAATATTAAAGAACTTTTAATAAAAATTGCTAGAGGTGCTGCTCTGTCAATCAAACAATTTCATAAACGTTTGTATTTATAATTTTTTGTTTGTATTTTATTGAGTAAATTTCAAATATATTTTTTTTAATTTTTAAAAATATAAAATTTAGATGGAATTCATTTGGACATTAAAGCAACAAATTTTGTTGTCTCGCTTAAACAAAATAATTTAAAAAAAGAAATAATATTAAAACTAATAGATTTTAATACATCTGCTATTGCGGCAAATCAAGGAATAGAATCTAAAGTACATGGATTTAAAAAATTTAAAGCGCCAGAGATTAGAAGTAAAGATCCTGAACAAAAATTTAATGTAAATATTTGTATAATTTAAAGTTTTTTCTTTAAATGATTATTTATTTTTAATTAATTTAGGTTACCCAGAAAAGTTGATATTTGGGCTTTCGGTTTAATGATATATGGAATGTTATACAAAAAAGACAATCAAGAATCATCAGATAATAGAGTAATTAGTAATTGTCGAATGGGATTTGGAAATTACACACAACTTGACAACGAATTAAGTGAATATCGTTCAAATAATCAGACTAACTCAAATTTAGATAGAATTATTAAAGTATAATCAAATAAATATATTTCCTTTTGTTAATTAATAATATTTAGGGATGTATTCAATTAGAAGCTAATAAACGTCCTAGCGCTAGTGCAATACTTGATTTTTTGAATAATGTATGTGATGGTTTTGAATATGAAAGAGAACTTATTGTTAATGATGAAATAAAATGGTGTAAAGAAATTTGAAATGGAAAACTAAAAAACTTGATTTTATATTAATGAAAAAACTAATTTTATAAATTTTAAATTATTTTTTGAAAAAGTTAGTTTAAAAACCGATAACCTAAATTCTAAAATATATCTTTTCCATAAATAAAATCTTTTACAATTAGAATAAACATGAAAACTAGAAAAAAATCAACTATAAAAAACTAGAATAAAATTGTAAATAAATAGTTTTTTTAGTATATCGTCAAATAATTCTTTTAGTTTAATATACCGTATTTCTTCTAATAGAACGACGTCTCTATTTGAACGACAGTCTCTATTAGAACGACAAATTTTGAGGGGTTGAAAAATAGAACGACGGTCTCTATTAGAGCGACAGTCTCTAATATAACGACACCCTTATTTTTCGGTATAATTTCCGATTTCCGTTAATTTGACTTTCAAATAGCAATTTAACAATGTCTTATGATTCAGACATTAATGTAGTTGGCGTTAAGAAGAGCAACCTATGTACTTGTACCGCATCGAAGACTATAAGTCAGTTGATTAAAAATAGTCGTCTTGAGTAATTGACTGTATTGGCAAGAGAATATATAATTTCATTTTTACAAATTTAATAGAGCTGTGCGAGACTCTTGGTCTTGAGTATTCTCTCAAGACTTTTATTGGTCTCTGAACTTTGGGAAAATAAGAAAATGGGATTTACCATTTTCCTTATGGTAAATTTTTTCTGTAACTCCAACTACATCAATTTCTGAATAATACGACATTGTTTCTTTTATAAATGATTAAAAATATTAGAAAGCTAATATTTTCATTAATTAAGTAAATTTTTTTTGGATTTCTGTTGAAATATTTTATAAAAATGGGTTGAAAAATAAAACGACGGTCTCTATTTGAACGACAGTCTCTAATACAACGACAAATTTTGAGGGGTTGAAAAATAGAACGACTGTCGTTCTATTAGAAGAAATACGGTAATCATTTTAAGACTTTAAAATAATTTAAAATTTCTTTTTATTTTCGACTTAGCTTTAATCTTCACATAAATTACCAACAGAATTCTGTAACTCATAACTAAAACGATGACATATTTTTTCCAGAAAATTGACAATAGCACGCATACTTGGACGATGGTTTGGGTTTTCTAACAAGCACCCCTTATAAATAATTTAATTTTAGATTTAATTTTTTTAAATAATATTTTGAATTTTAATATACATATTTTAATTAATTTATTTAATTAATGTTCATATTTAAAATTCCCTTAAAAATTATTCGTTTAAATTTTACTTTAAACCTTAAGAACACGATTTAATATTGGAAATGTATTTGTATTAGTCATTGTCCTCATCATTACACCAAAAGCCCTGATGTCATTTTTTTGATTCGACTAATAAATAAATAAATTTATGTAATTAATACATTAATATTTGTATTTCAATATATATTATTAGAGGTTGACTATTGTTGTTAAAAGGCTTACATAATACTTAAACTACAAATTTATTTTTATTCTATTTGACAATGATAAGTGAAAAGACGTGGTTGGACAAACCCAATTAATTAATATTTAAGTTTGTATAGGGAAATTAACGGGTCAAAATATTAATTGGAATTTGAGCATTATACCTCTTAATTAGAAAAAGTCAATTACTATTTATTGTCATGCGAATAATAGTTATATTCATTATTTATTAAATATATACCGTATTTACTCTATTAATTACCCAACAAAGGGATAGGTTTAAAAAATAATTACCCCCTCAATAATTACCATAATTGCCTTATCTAAACTGATGTCCATTAATTACCCCCTCCGACGAGAGGTCGAAACAATAAGTACCCAGGGTAAGTATTAGAGTAAATACGGTAATCCAAACTATATATCTTTATTTAAAAAACATTATGTATTTACTTGAATATATTCCCCTGTAATGTTCAATTGTCCACGTATTTTAGAAAGATTTAAATCAATTAATTTGCACGTTGTTAATGGGTCAGTTATACTTTGATGTGGTATAACAAAATTATCTGCTTTAATATCATTGTGCACACCAACTTAAATTATTGCTTTAATTATTTATTTTTAATCAAAATTTATAAAAGTAAATGTTTTTATAAAATCATTACATTCATGAAATTGTTTAAGAGCTTTTGCTGAACAAATAAAAATATTTGTAAGAACCTCTTCGCGTTTATTACTTTCTCGTAGTTCAACAGAATTATTAATTAACAAATTATTTTGTTCAAAATAATTATTCAAACTCTTCCCACCAAGTTCCATAACAATAGACATGTAAATACTTTTCCAAAAATAATTCGAATGTTTACGACTTGAAATAATAATGAAATTAAAATGTTTATACAAAATTAATTAAATTTTAGGTTATTAAGAAAAAATTTGAGTGCTTTTATTTTTGTTAATTTTTTAAAAATTTGCTATTATGTTTTTATTTTTTTTAAATTAAAAAATATTTTTATATGACTTTCAACGACTTTTTCTTATTAATTAAAATATGCATATAATTAAAAAATTACTTACTATCCATACATTTCTATTATATAATCTCTCTGACGATGAGTTACATTTTCATTAATATATTCATGAATCTCAACTTCATTTTTTGTCGCTTCTCTTATAAAAATTTTTGAACGTTTTACCACTTTAATTGCTACACAATATTTCCTATCGGGCCAATATGCATGGTAAACCTATAAATATTTAAGAATATTTAATTACTGTATTTCCTCTATTACAATGTCAATCTCTAATAGAATGACAGTCTATTTTAGAATGTCATCTGATTTCTTCAAATATTGAAAAAAGTGCTTTTTGCACATCTCACAACAGGTACAAGTTCTAAAAAAATACATTGAAAAATAGAATGTCATGCCATTATAATAAAGAAAATACGGTATATTCTAAAATATAATTTCTATTAGTATCCATTTTTTGTGAATATTCTACAACAATTTAAACTTTTACTTCAAGTAATTTTTAAAGAACAGCCCTCGGAGGCCTTACTTCAAAGGGGGCTTTATTTAAAAATTGTATATGGTCTAAAATTTTGCAGAAACTCTTTATTTTTTATGATGATTTTGTATTTACTATAAAATGCCAAAACGTAAAGTATTTCTAAAATATTACCTAATATTTTATTTTTACAAATCTTTCCAGTTTAAATAATGATTTTATTTAAACTTACTTTACCATATCTACCTGACCCAAGCGGATATTTAGATTTTTTTAAAATTGTTTTTTCTTCCTTTTGATTTCCACTAATTTTCAGTTTTAAAGTAATTTCAATTAACTTCGAGATTGAGTATCTACAAGGACATTTATTTCCATCTTGTGAAGTGCTTGCTTCTGCTTAATAATTATTTTGAATAGATTTTTAATTAAATTAAATAATACCTAATATATTTTTTAAATCAGTAAAGGGAAGTTTTTATTTTTATTTTATTTTTTAAATTTTTGGCATAAAATGTTCAAAATGTTTTTTTAATCGAAAATTATTTATTCATTTAATCTTTTACATAATTTATAGCCTTTTTAAATTACAACGTTACGAATTCAGCATTTATAATTCAAAATTACCCGTTTCAGTCTCAACATTAGCACCTTCACAGAGAAACAAATTTAAATGAAAAAAATTTACTAAAAGCGCAGCAAGTAGAAAATCAAATATTTTCATTGTGATTTACTTAAAATTTAGAAATAATAATTATGAATAAGATGTCGAGTTAAAAAATAGTAAAATATGGACAAAAAATGTTACAATGTGAAAGTATTTTTTGAAATATTTCTAAAAATTGAAATAAAATTAAAAAAATTTATTAAGAAGTTAAATCATTTTAATTAATTTGGAATTAATCAAAAATAATCTTTGAGAAAATAATTTTTTCTTTATTAGTTTTATCATATACATCGAAATTTCGAAGGTTTTTAATTTTTCAATTATTTATTAAAAATATGGTAAAATTTTTTAAAATGTCAAATATTCACAAAATTTCTAAATTCTGCTAAAAAATATTGATTAAATTCATAAATTTACTTAAAATAGCTATAATATTTTTATTATTATTAATAAGTAATAAAAACTTTAAAGTTAAATATTAATTCCATATATATCAAATTATATATCAAATTAAAGAGGACAAAAAATTCTATAATTTCCAATTTATAAATTTATTTTAGGAAGTTTGCTTCAAAGGTTATGGACATTTAAATTTAAATATAGCCGTTGCTCCTATCTTTTTTCCATGAGTGTAATAAAATAATAATATTAGCTATGTAAGTATATTATTGACTACCTATTTTGGCTATGGCAGTATTTAAGTCAACGTCAGTCTTAATCAAAATAAATCATTAAATAAGGGAAATTAGCTAAAGAAATATAAAATATAGAAATATTATTAAGTGTCTGACAATTCTGTCTGGCAATTCAAAAATTCAATATGTTTGGGTAATATTTTTAAAAGGGTTGGATAAACAGAAAACTATGTTGTAAAAAACTATATCAGGATTTGAAACCTGTTATAACCGAACAGATTTAATTGTTCTCGGCTATAAATTTTATAATTGTTAATGTGGAAATTAAAGAAGTTTGTAAGGAAATTTGAAAAGGAAATGTAAAAAAACTTGATTTTATGTTAATGGAAAAAATAATATTACAAAAATTTTCTTAGACACATAATATTTAGTTATGATATAATTTAATTTTTGATTTAAAATGTTAATTTTAAAAAATAAGGTTTCTTTTATCTATTTCTATCAACTATCACAAATTAGCTAAAAATGAAGAAAAATTATTAAAATAATTAACAGATCTATTTAATTTCCTGAAAGTTTATAATTTTCTAATTGTTTTTAACTTAACGGCCCGAAAAATATCTTTTTCAAAGTAAACAATTTTGATAGAAAACACTTCTAATCTTGAGAAATTTATTATTTATTCTGCATATATAAATACCTACTTGAAAAAAATAACAGTATGTTTTAAATAAGTCAGAAAGTCAAAAGAAAACATTTAAATGTTAACGTAAATAAAGTTACGAAATAATCTAATTAATGTAATACCTATTTAAACATTAATTAATAAAACTTTTTGTTTTTATCTATTAATAATCACATTATTATTTTTTTCTCAATTTTGATCATCGCATATATTAAGAATATTACGCCTTGCTTCATATCTAAAACGTTGACAGTTACCTTCCAAAAAATTGACAATTGCACTGATGCTAGGACGAAAAGTGGCATTCAATTGCATGCAACCCTTAAAAATAAATTTTTTATTAATTGACAATTAAAACGTCTGAATATGTTAAAATAAACTAAATTTATGCAATTTAATCAATTAAATTTTAAAATAATAAATATAAAATTTGTTTTAAATTATTTAAATAATATTTACCTTTAAAACTCTGTCAATTTGAGTATTATAAGAATTATTCGAGAGGTATGTAGGTAGTAAATTATTTATTATGTGTCCAGTAGCAAGGGGTAAATTTCTGGGTATATTTTGAAATCGAAAATTCATCATTGAAATCATCATTACACCAAAGGCCCAGATGTCGACTTTGCGATTCACCTAAGAAAATATTGTTTAAAGTAAATGTTTAAACACGCAACCTTTAAACCATTATTGGCAATTTGCTCTTCATAAACTTCTGGTGCAAGTGAAATATTTCCAGCCAAATTTTGTGCTATTCTGTATTCACCTTTTGGAATAATAATAGAAGAATTAAAATCAATCAATTTACATAATTGCAAAGGCTCATATAAATTTTGTTCTTTCTTTAAAACAAAATTTTTGGATTTAATATCCAAATGTACACTAACTAAATTTTTAATAAAATAATATTACATTATAAATGTTTGTATAAAATCTTTACATTCATGGAATTGTTTAAGCGCTTTTGCAGCACACAAAAAAATATTTGTAAGAAACTCTTCTCTTTTATCACTAAAAGTCTCTTCCCCCATTTCAGAAATTCTAATCATTATATCATTTTCTTCAAAATAATCATTTAAATTCATTCCACCAAGTTCCATAACAATAGTTATATAATTTTTATTCCAAGGACAATTCAAATGTTTACGACTTAAAATAAGAATTAGCCCCGAAATTATGTTTTATCTTTTCTATTTTATCAATGACTTTGTGATTATTTTAATGACAAAAGTCGGATCCACATAAGTGAGCCAGATTTCTTTATATGGTATAGAAATTAATTTCATAATTTTTGATTTGTTTAATACCAAATTTAAATTACATACTATCCAAACATTTGTATAATATAATTTCTCTCAGTTATATTTTCATTAATATATTTATGAATCTCAACTTCATTTTTTGCTCTATCATTCATTAACACATTAGAATTTTTATGAACCTCTTTAATTGCTACACAATTCCAATCAAGCCAGAATGCATGGTAAACCTTATTTTAAAATATACCTAAATATTTTTTTTATTTTTAGTTTACTATTTTTCTAACCATTTGATAGAGGACCCCCGACTTCCTATTGCGAGTGTAAGGATATTTTAAATATCTTTGATTTTTTAAATTTTTGACAAATCTAAATTAATTGCAACTTACTTTGCCATATCCACCAGACCCAAGTTCGAATTTTGATTTTCTAAAAAATATTTTTCCTTGATTTTTTAAATTTATTGAAATTTTTTCTAAATTAGAGATTAAATAATCTTTACATTGACATCTAATTCCACTTTGAGAAGTGCTTGCTTCCGCTTAATAATTTTTAGTTAATTGGATCTTGATTATTTTTTTCAATAGCAAAATTAATAATATGTATGATTCAAACCCACCAGATTCATCATCACTAGCACCATTATATTGAAACAAATGTAAAAACATAAAAATTAATATCGAAACTTTTATCATTAAAGGCAAAATTTGCATTGAGAATTTTTAAAATTAAAATTTAAATAAATGAATTGATTTTATGAATAGTTAAGAATAATAAAAACGCCACAAAAAGTACATTTTTGCACTAACAACCTGGCATAAAAAAGGCGCCTGACAAGGAAAGGTCTTGACATGTACGATCGAAAAACGGTCTAGACCGGTCTCATTCGATAGAGAATAAGGCCTTGCTACAAGGATTTTTAAACATTTTTGCGCGTTTTATGACTTGGCCAAGATATGGCTCTCCAAATTTCCGAATTTGGCCCTATTTATTTTTTGGCTGTTTTTATTTTTTACTATGGCAGTGTTAAGTCAACATCAGCTTAATCAAAATATGTCTAATAAGGAGAATTAGCTAAAGAAATAAAATATATAGAGATAAGGAGTGTATGTATGTCTGGCAATTCAAAAATTCGAAAAATCTTTTTGAATATTTTTGAAATGGTTGAACACAAAAAAATTTGTTTTAAAAAACTATATCAAGATTAGAAAACCTGTAATAACCGAAAAGATGTAATGGTTCCTATATTTCGGTTATAAATTTATAATCACTCATAACTATTCTATTCTTTCAATTTTTCCAAAATTACAAAATTTCCAATAATTTAACTACTCTATTACCTAGTAATAAGGAGTAAAAGTTTTAATTTCAATCATTTAAAAAATGTTTTAAAATTTAATTTTCATTTTAATTAATTAAACTAAATATATATTTAAAAGACAAAGTAATGATTTTATTTTTATCTATTTTAAATACAAGCAATATTATTTAATTCTTTATACGATTCATTTATTGCAACATTAGCAACGCTTGTAATAAGTAAAGGAACACAATCCTCACATCCAAGATTTTCAGACATCTTTAAAGTAAATTAATTTAAAAATAAATTTTCTGTTCAGGAAAAATAAGGAATTCCTTATAATATCGAACCTTTCTAATAATAGTGATGAGAGAAAAATTTTATTATATAATAGCTTTATATCAGAAAACCGTTAAACAAACCTAAAATTTTTCACCCCGAAACCTTGCTTATATTTATAATTTACTTTTTGGAAAGTATTAAACTTTGCCCAATGCCCACATTGTGAAATATTTGCTTTCCCAGCTATAATTCCAGTAAAAAGTGCATCCTCTAGATGAATGGCCTTAACTTGACTGGCATATTGTAAAATTTTTGAAATTGCTTCCCTTTAAATATATTTTATAGAAAATTAATATTAATTATACCGTGACTATGAATTTTGAAAAATTTATGAATATTTGTCATAAATATTTTTTACTTATTTTAAAATTTTATTTTATCTACAAATAATTGGTGTTAATATTATTGGCGTTCAAGTGTCTTTAAATCCTATTTTTTATTTAACTTTTTCCCTATGAATTTTTATATTGTTAAAATGTTTCTATAATGCTATGACAAATTAAAAACTTATTATTACCTAGTTAAAAGATAACTAGGTCCTGACATATAAGGAGGATAGGTTTCGCCAGCATAATCGTTAGGAGACACATAACTATCAAAATTAGAAATTTACATTTTAAAAATAATTTTATTTTTAAGAATTTAATTTAGCTTTGCTAAAATAAATTTTTGATCCTCAAACACTTCTTTCTATTAATTTTCAATTAACTTAAAAAATACCAACTATTTACTCGTTATATCAGTAACTCTTGGACTATAAATAAAAGGACGACCAAAAATAGTAGCAGCGTTTTTATAAATTTCTTTTTTAAATCTTTTCTCTATCCAATAATCAAGTCTTTGCAAGTTAGCAACCATATCATTATCTATTTTTAATGTCCACTTTGCCTGAGGGCAAAATGCTTTATTCCAGTTGAAAGCTGCGTGCATCTATAAATTATAATAAAAATATTTGTAATTATCAAATTATTTTTAAAATTTACAAAAACAGATAAATCTAAATTGTTTTTTAAAATTATTTTTACCTTAAAATGAAGATTCTTGTAAATATCCTCAAATCCATGAATAAAAACTAAATCCCCAAATTGAGCTTGCTCTTCCCTTAACTTTTTTTGTTCTTCTTTTGCTTCCTCGGGTTTTGTTGGATCAGAGACAAAGAAACGTGCAACTGTGCCTTTAACCTAAAAACATTTTAAAAAATTATTTTAAAAATTAAAAAACTTACAGAATCAGCTAAATATGTTTTACGAACATCATTTCTTTGACTAAAACCATTTCTTCGACTGGGGATAATTATTAATAATTTTGTGTTAGATCCACAAGATTGAACATTTTCAAATTCAATACAATAAGTTTTATTTATATTTAAAAACGTTAAGGGAAACATTTTGCATGGATGTTGAATCTTGAATAAATTAAAAATTAAATGAGCCTAGATCAGTTATGCAATTTTTTCCAAAGCGAAGTTTTCTAGATAGATCAAACAATATCTTCAATTATATATCCATTTGAGGTGATATATCCCTTATTTTCTTTAATACGGGTTATTTTTGTTTCAGCCTCTCGTTGGACTATTTATTAATAGAGGTTAATTAATTTTAATTAATTAATTAGTTTAATTAATTTTATTCACTCTTTTATAAATTTTTTTGTTAATTTATCGTCTCATATAAAGATAAACTTTCTTCTTAATAATTAATTACCCATTCATTATCAATTCCATTAGTAACATTTGTATCAGAATAAATTTGATTTAATTGTATAATTTTAGTTTTATTTATTGAATTAATATATGCTTTATTATTTGTATTGAAAAATATAGTAATTATTATAAAGTTAGAAATTAAATATTTAATCATTTCGATAAGAAATTTAATTAATATTTTATCAAGATTATCTTAAAAAAAGTTGGAGAAATAAATAATTAAAAAAAATTATTTATAAAAACATTTTTAATATACGTATTATTTTTATTATTTTAATAATTTAATATTTTTATATATATTTAATTTAAAAAAAATGTTCACTTTTATTTTAAAAATAATTGGGAATTGAAGCTAAATGAAATATATAAATTAAAAATATCATTAAAATATTAGTCAGCTGAAATTATTTTTTTTTTACTTTTAGAATTAAAATAGTGTTAGGTATTGTGGTATAGTATAAAAGGCTAAGGCTTTAGCCAGCCTGTGTGTTAGTTGTTATTCGGTATTCAGTCTTGTATTAGTCCTAGTCTTATTCTTACGCTCCAGCAACCTAGTCCTATTCCTATTGTTCAACTGTTGTTGTATTGCTATTGTGATAAAGCACATTTGTTAGTTATTCTGTTAGTCTGTTATTCCTTGGACATTACCGCAGTTAAGGACATAACAGTGGCGCGGTCGCACAGTCTGAAATTCAATTCAGTTAGAACCAGTCAAATAGTCTATTCAGTCAAGTCGCATGTCCAAAGTCAAAATGGACGAGAAAGCATTCGAACGCCTGATGAAAGCTCAAACGGAACAATTCAGTCAGTTATTCAAAGAATTCTGCAACAATAAGTCGAAAGTCGAAGATTCAGTCGAAAAAGAGTCAGCAGATTTGTATTGGAAGTTGCAGTCATTAGTCGGAGAATTCAATGCTGACATCGAGAAAGGAGTCACATTCGAGTCGTGGTTTGATAAAAATAAGTCATTCTTTGTAGTCGACGGAAAGTCACTGGCTGAAGAGGTCAAAGTCAGATTGTTAGCCACAAAGTTGGGCTCTGTTGAGTACGCTAAAATCTCACAGAAGTTGATGCCCCAGAAATTAGAGTCGATGAAATTCGAGAGTCTAGTCGATGAATTGAAGAAAGAATTCTGTGACCCTAGGTCGAAATTAGTCAGACGTTACGAAGTTATGAAGTTAAAGTGCCCGTGTGCAGAAAAAGTCTTAGATTTCGGAAATGTAGTCAATTCAGAGTGTGAAAAGGCAGAAATGGCACTATCAGTCGAAGAAGTCAAGATTCTCATATTCATTGCAGGTATTCCGGAAGAAATGAATGATTTGCGACAGATTAGTCTAAGGTTTGTGGAGCGCTATTCAAAACCAGAGGAATGTAGTCTGAAAATTCTGTTAGAAGAATGTCGCAGTTATCGTGCAATGAAGTCAGAAGCGAAAATATTCGAGAATAGCCAGTCAAGATTCAAAGTCGAACCAGAGTATTACGCTGACGTTAACAACGTTACTACAGTCGAATTCGATAAAGGAAATTTTAAAGGGAATCGTAATAGTCAAAATCTAGAGAATAGTCGATTCAATAAGTCCGAAAGTCAGCCATGGCGTAGAGAAGGCCAAGTCAAGAATTACGATTCAGTTCAGTGCTATAATTGTGGATTATTCGGGCACATTAGTCGTTATTGTCGAAAGCCAAAGAAATGGTCGAACCGAGTCAATAGTCCAGAAGTCAATCAAGTTAGAGTCAATTCTAGTCATTCAGGGCCATATTGTTGTACAGTAAGAATTCCAAGACAGTATAGTCGAAATGGCAGTATTATTAGTCTGAATAAAAGTCAAAAGAGTAAAAGTAGTCGAGAAAGTCATTGGAACAAGTCAAATTATTCGCGTAAGTCTAGTCAATTCCACGAAGGCATGGAAGTCTTAGTCTTGAATCTAAATAAAAATGGCAAAATAAATTGGATGCCAGGGACGATTCTGAGTAAATTCGGGAGTAAATACAAAGTCCAAGTCCCAAAGTTGAAAACAGTAGTTAGTAGAGATGAATGGCACATTAGGAAGCCAAAGTCGATGAATTCTTGTGGAAGTCAGTCGTATTCTGAAAAAAGTATTCGAACAAAAGGAAGTTCAAGTTGTAGTCAAAATAGTCGTCGTAGTCAAATTCTTGAAAACAGTCCAATGGAGACTTGTTCCCAGTCGAAGAATGGCTCTGAACAGAAGCAGTTGCACACGGAACGGGACGATGAACAGACCAAAGACGTTGAGACGAAGAAATCTTGGAGCTATTTTATGTGTAAATAAATTGTGATAATATTGTTGTTCATTTTTTGTTGTTTGTTGTATTGTCCCCCTTTGCTTTTTGTTTGTATTGTAATTTTGGCCCTTTGTATGTAATTTTTTTTTGTTTGTTTTGCTGGAGAAGTCGAACCACACCCAAGTCAGATTTTGTGAAGAGCATATTCTTTTTGATGTAATTCGTAATTTATTTAAAGGAGGAAGGTGTTAGGTATTGTGGTATAGTATAAAAGGCTAAGGCTTTAGCCAGCCTGTGTGTTAGTTGTTATTCGGTATTCAGTCTTGTATTAGTCCTAGTCTTATTCTTACGCTCCAGCAACCTAGTCCTATTCCTATTGTTCAACTGTTGTTGTATTGCTATTGTGATAAAGCACATTTGTTAGTTATTCTGTTAGTCTGTTATTCCTTGGACATTACCGCAGTTAAGGACATAACAATAGAGATTAAATTATTTAAAATCAACACTTTATTAATTTTATGTAAAATAATAATAAAATATAAAAACCTGTAAATTAATAAAAATAAACATAAAAAATATATAAATACAAAAAATCATATATTGGCTAATAAACCAAAAATTTTAAACAAACATTTATTATAAATAAAAACATCAAAGCAGACATAATAATTGTATGATATAATTGTATTTCATTCAGCTTCTTTAAACATAATCGATAATTTTCTAATTTCAATATTATTATTACCTTTTATTTGGTATAAAATATATTTTATAAAATTCTTAATAATAAAAATTTAACTTGTATTTAGGTACTTCCTAATTGTTTATTTTTTTTTATTTTTTTTTTATTTTTATTTTTTATTTTTTATTTATGTGAGCAAACCATAGGCGCTTTTGCGCATTTATAGTGGTGAAAAAAAAATTACAAAACAAATATATAAGTAAAAGCAATGAGAAAAAAATATATATAAAATTATGTTAAAAAAAAGTTTAAATAAGTTTAAATGCCACTCAAAACTCAGTACATAGTTTTTAATAATTCCCTGAATTCCTTGGGCTTAGTAATTTTCATAGATTAAATATTTACGAAATTTCCCTTGTGAATATTAATGTGAAAACGTGAAAAAAAATGTGAAAAAAAAATTTAAAATTTTATTAAAATCTTCAAATATAAATTATTTTTAATTTTTAATTTTTTCAAAATATTCCCTTGTGAATATTAATGTGTTTTGATTTTTAATGCACTTTATTTAAGTCCTAAAATAGCGGCTTTCAATAAAAGGGAAATATAAAATAATTTTCCATTTTTATCTCCCCTCTTTTCTCTTAAAAACCACGTTAAATTATTTTTATTAAAAAATTTATTTAAAAAATTTTTTATTTATTATTTTATGTTTATAAACTCTATAGGTTAAACATTATTTTTGACAAATATTCCGATTTGTTTTTTAATTTCTTTCTATTTGCCTGAAATGAGAGAATAAATATTAATTTTTTATTTCAAAAAATCTTTTAGATAAAAATTAATTTAATTATAATTATGACAAAATTCTCTAATTTATTATTTATTCAAATTATTATTTTAATTAATTGTCAACCACCTTTACATAATAAATTAATTATAGAACATGAAGAAAATAAATGCGAATTTAAGGAAATTGACGAAAAAAATAAAGAACATGAATTAAATGAAATTCCTATATTATTTTATTATAAAAGTTTAATTAGCCATTTAGTTTTTCTTTTTGGCAGAAATAATAATTTATATTTTACTTTATGGCAATTAGTTGTTGATAATTGTAAAGAAATAAATATTTATGAAATTAAAGTTATTTATTCTAATTTTGTAAGTTTTAATTATTTAATTGATATTATTATTTATTTTATGTTTAAAAGTGAGTTGAATCTGGGTAAATAATAATATTTTTTCAAAATAAAAACTTTGAAACAAAAATAAATTAAAAACATAATTTATAAATTATTTGAAAAATATTAAATTTTTTTTGGCAATTTTTTTTAAACATCGATAGAAAGATTCAATTTTAAGAATACAAATAAAAGTCAAAATTTTTTTTAATAGTTTCTCTATTGTTGTGTGAAGAGTTTAATTTAATTAAAATAATTTTTTTTTTATTTTTATTAAAAAATATTTAAATAATATATTTAAATTTAAGAATATAGTAGAAATGTTTAACATAAAAAAAGGAAAATATTGCAATGTTGGAATTAAAGAGGAGACTAAAAGTGGAATTAATTATAATTTTTATATATTATATAAAAGTGAGAAAAATATTTTTGGAAACAATTCTGATACTTTTATTTTTGATAAAAAAAATAAAATTGTTAAAATATTTACTAATCCAATAGATATTAATTTGGAAAATGAAAGTAAATGGATTGAATGTAGAAAAGAAGCTAAAAAATTTTATGGAGGTAAAATTAATTTTAAAATATTAAAAACAAATCAAAATAAATTTATTTTGAACAAAATTTAATATTAGAGAGAGTAAGCATTCATCCGTTTTTCTTTAAAATAACGATCCTCTTATTAAAAATAAAAATCTTTTATTTCATTTTTTAAATTTAAATAAATACTAAAATAAATAAATTTTAGTATAATTTACCGAAAATCATTTTTGGATAAAATGTCCACCTCTGATTTTATTTTTTTGTTTATTCTTTTCTATAAAATTAATTAAAAATAGATTAAAATATTTTTATAATATTTTCTTAATTTTTAAGCTGAATTTATTCCAAAACAAAATATTCCAAATTCTGCTTCATCTTCAAATCAAAAAAGTGGTGTTGAAATATTTAAAGAAATGAGAAAAAAAGTTGGAAATAAAAAATTGTGAAATTAAAAACTTTTTTGATAAAAACTAAAATATTTATTATATTTATATTAATTTAAAATAAAATTTTTCATTTAATTTTATAATTGTTATAAAAGTTTAAACAAACATTTTTAAATTTTTTAAATTTATTTAGTTTTATTTATTTTAACAATTTATTTAATTAAATTAACATTTTTTTATGAATTATTTATTACATCACATTTAATTATTTTTTATTCTTCTTAATTCGCTTCATTTTAATTTTTAATCATTATAAGGAATAAGAAGAAGTTTACTTGCAATTGGATTCTTTGTTGCGTTTGCAATTGGATACTTTTTTGCTCCAATTAGATCAAATGGATCCTTTACTGTTTTACCAAAAATAAAAATAAAATAAATTATTTGTATTAAAATTAAAATTCGAATAGAAATCATTTTTTATTTAATTTTTTTTATTTAAATTATTTTAATAAAATTTACATTTCCTTTTATATTGAAAAATTTTTTAATTTTTATTTTAAAAAGTTTCAGACTGAATAATAGACTGAATATAGACTGATATAATGATATTAGACTGATATAATATAAATGATAATTATAAAATTAAATAAGTTCCTTCAATTGAAAAATTAAAAAAAAATTTAAATTTCATATGATTTAATGTACTTTGCCGGAAATAATTTTTGTATTAAAAAGAATTGATTTTATAGAAAATCAAAAAATTAAAATTATGTAAATTTTAGAAAATTGTTTCCAATGTTTTAAATAAAAATTAATGTCATTTTACCAAAAAAGATTTTTAATAATATAGAGCAAAAATAGTAAATAACAAATATTTTCTATCAATTTTAAGGCTTTTTAAGACAATATTTTTTTAATTTTTTTGATTAGATAAATTTTTATCTCAAAAAATCTTCATATAATTTCAATCCTAACACAAATTTGAGTTCTGAGAAAGTTTATAACTTTCATATTTAAAACCATCACATTCCCCATCCAAAAATCTAATTATCTCATTCATATTAGGTCGTTCATAGGAATTTTCTTGAAAGCAACCCTGAAATATATGTAAATATTTAAAACTTCAATTTTTCTAAAAAATTATTAAATGAACAAAAGTAATCCTTAAAAATTAAATATTTAAATAATACCTTAATAACACGATTCAAAATTCCATTGCCATTAATTCTAATATTTCCTTTACGAATAATGTCATTGAACATTTCACCAAATTCTAGAACATCCTTGCTTTTTAACTTAATTAATTTAAATAAGTGAAAAATTGATTAAAATCTATAAAAAATTCATTTAAAAATTTTTTCTATAAAAATTAATTTTTAATTATTTTACATAATTAAAATGTATTGTTTGTAGATCTCCTTTAAGAATAGAGTCATCAAAATCAATTAATTTACAAAATATTATTGGAACATTTAGATCTTGTCCATGAGGTAAACAAAATTGTTTGCTTTAATATCTCTATGAACAGCATCTTTAATTTTTAAAAAATATTTAAATTAAAGATTATATTTTATTAAACAAAAAATTTGTTAAAATATTCGAACGTTCATGAAATTGTTTAAGTGCCCGAGCGGCACAATTAAGCATATTTGTTAAAATCTCCTCCAATTTACTGATATTTCCAATTCCAATTTTTTGTTTAAAATAATTTATTAAACCAATTTCTTTATTTGGATAAATTTGAAGAATTTCATTAAAATAATTAAATAAATTAATTCCGCCAAGTTCTAATCCAACCAACTTGAATATTTTAATATTTTCCTTTATTTCATTACTAAAGTTGAAATAATTTTTAAATAAAATCCTAAAATAGCTTACTGTCCATACATATAAATTAAATAATTCCTTTCATTTTCATTAAGATTAGAAAAATATTCTAATATTTTAACCTCATTTTCTGCCAAAATTCTATTATTATCAGATCGAGAATTTAACATTTGTGTAACTTTCAAAGCCATACATATTCCTCTTTTCTCCCAATATGCGTGGTAAACATAAATAAAAGAAAATAAAAAATAATAATATTTAAAAAATAATTAAATTAAAATTTTGATTATAGAAATAAACGATGTTATTGGACATTTTTTTAATTAAATTCAAAATTTAAACGAATTTATTTATTATATAAGATTTTTTGTCAAAATCAAAAATATAAAATAAAGAAAAACTAACAAATCCAAGGCCACCACTTCCAATAATTTGATTTTCATCCACTTTCAAGTTAATATTCCCCCAACTTACCGAATTTATATTTCTATTTTTGTGATATTTACTAACTTGTGACAAAAAATATTTCTGACATTGACAGACAGATTTTTTATCTTTAAAGAAATTTATTAATGATTTTAGAAGATTTTTAAAAAGATTCTTATTTTTTATAAACCTTTTCCACTTCGTTCTCCAATTTCAAATCTTTGCCTTTTTGGTCCAGCAATTGATACTTAAATCATTTAAAGTTAATATTTAATAATTTATTTAATACATGGCAAATTTAGCTGAACCAATAATTTTGCAACTATTAATAATTTTAATATTTGCATTTTAAATAAAATTTAGAAATATTTTTTAAATTTAAAATTTCTAGTTTTCCTTATGATAGAAAAAATTATAAAATTCTTGTTTTAACACAATCCAAAAATTAATCTTATTCAATTTAATATGAAATTTATAAATGAAAGATAAAAAAAATTTTTGAAAGTTATTTGAAAAATACGATAATTTTATTTACTAATTTTTATTTTATTAAAAAAAAATTAAAGTAGGGAGTTAAACATAATGGAGGGAATTAATGAAGGTCGTTAAATCGATAAATTCTATAGATTTTTTTAAAATTAATATTATAATTTGATAGGGAATGTGGCAAAATTTTTTATTTTTTTATTCAATTTAGCTAACAAATGTTGTGTCAGGCTAAAACACGGTCCGGACAAAATACGGTCCATATAAATTTTTTTTATTTTTATAAATAAACAAATAATTTACGACAAAAACTACAAAATATTAAAAAATTCAAAAAATTTTACAATGAAAAAGAAAACATTTGTGTTTACTAATAAAATTATTGATTAAAAAACAAGTTTAAAAATTTTTTTATTGGTCGGTTTTTTGGTCGGACGGTATTTTGGTCGGACCGTATTTTGTCCGGACGGTATTTTGGAAGACCGAGTTTTGCCCCTTACCCGTTTTTTGAATAAAAGAAAAACAATTTTTTGTTAAATTTGAAAAACATAAATTGTTTTACAAGTTTTAATTTAAAATTCAAGGGAAAATTATTTTAATTAAATTAATTAATTAATTAATTAATTAATTAAATTTTATCACAATTTCTAGTTTTTAATTCTTTTATGGTTTTTCTTCATTATTCAAATGGAGCAAGTATATATGGTACATATTTGTCATTTTTCGATCCAATAACAAAATAAATAATTAAAGTTAAAATAATAAATATTAATTTAATTGGAAACATTTTTTGAATTATTTTTTTCTTTTAAAAATAAAAATAATTTTAATTTGCTTTTATACTGATGCACTCTTCTTTTTACTAAGAATATTTTTAGATATTTATATTAGCCTGAACAAACAATTTAAATAAAATTTAAACAATCCATCAACATTAAATTTGAAAATTTCATTTAAAAATCATATGATTTAAATGCACTTAAGTTGAAAATTTTAAATTAGTGGAAAAATAAACATTTTCTAAATATAGACAAAATGTTTGGATTTATTTTTGAATATTTAGGTTAATTTGGTTTTACAATCATGTTTTGCTTAAATTTCTGTAAAGCTAGGTATTCTGTCATTTTTATATAAATTGATGATTTTTTATGAAATATGGCATTGTTTCGTAGTTCCCGTTATAATAATAATTTTTAAATTGAAAAATTAATTGTTAATCATTTTTCTATTGTTAATCATTTTAGGATTTTTGTTTAAAATTAAAGATTATTTTAATAAATGTTTAAGTTTTTTCAGAATTTCTTATTTTTAAAAAATTGTAAAAAAAAACAACTTTCGTTAATTTCATGCTTTGTTAAAAAAAAAATGTTAATTAAAAAAAAAAAAAAAAATGTTAATAAAAAAAATGTTAATAAAAAAAGTTCATTAAAATTTATAAACAAAAAAGTATTATTTTAAGGGTATCCTCCCATCATATTTGAAATGCAAAAATGAAAGCTCTTGAAAACAATCCCATTCAAAACATTTGCTATTTTGTAAGAGGACCAATTTAATTTATTTTTGATTTTCTTTATGTTATCTTTCGTCTGATTAAAATTTTAACACTCTCTTCAAGTGCATTTTTTATTTTTAGCTATTTGTCAATTTTTATTTAAAATTATGTATGTTATAATTAAGGCATCAAAGACCTTACACTCGCCTCACATTAAAGGTATTCAATACCTATATTAAATAATATTTTTATTAATTTTATTTTTTACATTTATATTTTACATTTACCTTTTTTTTATTTTATTTTTTCTTTTAATAATTCTTATTTAAATAAATTAATTTTTAAAATTATTAAAATTTTCTTTGAAAAAATAGTTAAAATATTTTTAAATTTAATAAATTTTACTTAAAAACATATATTTTAATAGTAGATTATGTTTTTATTGAGTGGTTTTGTTAAATAATGAGAGATTTTTCTGTATGAAATTTTTATCTTAAATAAAAATTAATTAAAAATTTAATATTATACAATGATTATTATAAATATTGAAAAATAAATATTTAAAAGAATTTTTATTAAAATTTGGATTTAATAAATTCATAAGAAATTAAAAAAGCTAAAATAAATTTTATTTTCATTTCCTAGTCCATAAAATAAAATCTTTGTTAATATTAATTTTAAATTATAATTTTAAAATAACCTTTTTAGATTTAAATATTTCCTTTAAAAAATTAAAAAATATGTCGAAATATTATATATTTTTATTATTTACTCTTTTAACTGTGAATTTGTTACATTCAATTGGATTAATTATTGAAAATAGAGATGGAAAATGTAATTTTATAGAAAAGGATGGTGATAATGAATATTATATAGAAACACCTAAATTATAGTATTATCGTCCATTTATTGTTACATTTGTGTTATTTTTTGATTCAAAGGGGAATTTGTATCGTACTACAACGGATTATATTGAAAGTGTATGTAAGGAGTTAAGAAATGAAAGTAGAAATATTGTTAAACCTAAAATGGCAAAAATCGTAAGTTTTTTTAAATTAATATTCCTTTAAAGATTTTATAAGAAAACATATAAATAAAATAATTAAATTTATATATTTATATATAATGTATATATAATGTATATATAAATGTATATATAATGTATATATAATGTATATATAATATATTTATATATAAATATATTTATATATAATATTTATATATAATTTTTTAAAAATTTTGAAATTATTTATTAATAAAACATAATCATTAAACTTTCAATTAATTTTCAGTTAAATATAAAACAAAGGATTCTGCTTCAACTTCAAAGAATAGGAATTAATTATGAATTTATAAGAGTTATTTTTAAATTATTAGATTTTTAGTCGATAGGATTAGGGTAAATTTTTGTTTTTGGACTTAATTGGTAAACTTTAAAGTATTCGAAAAAATCCAATTTTAAATTTTAATTTTAAATACAGGGTAAACGGGGGTCCTC
>ABLG01001008.1:0-18831 GCA_000172435.1 Meloidogyne hapla | reverse complement strand
CAAAGTTATGGACCTCAGAAATTCGGAAATTTTCCAAAAGGGGTACCCCCTTTGAAAAATTTTGGAAATTTTTTTTTCAAAAAAAGGTCTTATATGGTCAATTCATACCTGAAAAGTACGAATCCGGTCTCAGAAAAATTTTAAAAAATTTTCCCTCTGAGTTAGACCCCAAACGACATTTGAGTACAAACAAATTTTGCCCCCTAACTCCCCGAGACTCAAGTGGACCCCAAACAAAGTATATATTTTTCGGACAGTCAAAGCACGCTCTACAAGGTAGGATACATTTCCCAATCGAGAATTTACGATTTCAAAAATCGACCCATTCGAGTAGCACTCCCACACCCATATCACCCCCAAAAGTTGATCTGAGACTCAAGTATCCAGCAACTTTTTTGTAAAGGACATCCTACTCTACAATATCACTCCCAACACCTAAAGCACTTCCCGCCAAAATTCCCCCACAATACTCAATTTAAAAATTCATCCGGACGTTTCAGTGCCACACTCAAGTGCGGCACCAAAACGACCACTCCCATTGAACTCCCCATAGTCGATTACCTATTACCCCCGCGGTTTTATTGCACTCAAATAAGCCGTTTTCTTAATAAAAAATACGACTAAATAATACACCCCAATGGCACGACAAAATGCCACCATTTAATAAAGGTTAGCACGGCACATCTACCCACATCTACCCTCATGTACTAATCATGGGATGCGATCCTACCAGCAGAAATTTTTTGATCCGACCACCCGTTTCAAAGTTAGCACTTTCAGTGTGGCCGTTTCAGTGCGAAGGAATGCCCTCAGGGCAAAAATCGGAATTTTCCCAAATTCCCCATAAAAAGTTTCCCCCAGGATGTCATACTCTCACAACCGTCCCGCCAGCCCTTCGGGCTGGCGAATTTTTTTAGTTTAATTGAGCTTATTATTATATATATATTATAACTTTTTAGAAATTAATTAAAAGTTTAATTTTAGAAGCCATTCATCATGATGTTAAAATTGATAATTTTGTTGTAATGACTGAAAATCAATCGATCCCAGTTATTAAATTGAAAGATTTTAACAAATCTGTGCTCTTAGGCGACAAACAAAAGCTAACGAGATCAGAGATTGTAAGCTCCTGATTTACGATATCGTTCCTTCCTAATTGTTTACTATTAATTTAGAATTAATTATAATTATAAAATAATTAAGTAAGAATTAGACTTAATCATTGTATATGTATATTTTAAAATTATTTAACTTGACTAATAAAAAACATTAATTTAGAATTCAATCAAGAAGGACGTTCGGGCATTTGGTTTAATGATTCTTGGGCTAACTCGTGCCCATTTAAATGGTACTCATTTTTATTTAAAGAATATTAGAGGACCGTGAATTTTTGGAAATAAAATCCGAAATTATTATCGGAATTTATTAAAGAATTAAACTCAAAAGAAAATTCAAAAAAGTTTGTCGGATTTAAAATAGTGGTGAATTGAAAGGTTTGAGCGTCTAAAAAAATTTTACAGATTTTAACAGCAATATTTTTTAAAACTAAGATTCACTAAAGGAGTCCCCTCGTAATATAAACTACCTACCTATTTATAATTAAATATTACTGATCCCAAATATTTTAAGCAATTAAATATAAAAATATAAGGTGAATATGAGGAATACCTGGAGGATTGGCAAAATTCTTATTTCGATCGTGTTATGAAGGCAAGTTTATTTTAAAATTAAAATATCAAGAGATAAACATTGATAGTTAATAATAAAACTAAATTACTTCTTGTAATTATAAACATACCTATGCATAGAATTTTGTGCCATTATTGACATTTATCTCAGATTTATTTAAATGTTTAATTTTAATTATTAAAAATAGTATTATTTTAGAAGAATTTTTTCTTAACATATTTATTCATAAAATTTAAATATGAATTATTTTTAAATATAATTTATAAAAATTTAATTAAAAAATAACTTCAGGGATGTCTCCAAACTTCACATAAACGTCCTACTATGCATGCAATTGTAAAATTCTTGGACGGAAATTGTGATTATTTTAAATACGAAGGTAAAATAGGTGATAACCGTTGCGATTAAGATTTGTAAGATGATTAAAAAAAGAATTTTTGAAGAAAAAAAAAGTTGTATTATTTTAAAGAGATTTTTAAGCTATTAGAGCCTAAAGTAAAGAAATGTTAATCCATTCTCAATTTAGTACAAGACAATAAAAAAGCGTGTTTTATAAATTTTGATCAAAATAGAAAAATTTTCCGAAATACATTTTGGTGGTAAATAAATTATTTTTCAAAAATTCATGAGAAAATAATTTGTAACCAATAATCCTAATTCTAAAATTTTATTGATATTTTACTTGGCTGATTTAGATAGGTAAATGTATAGTTTACTAATTCAGCACTTCATTTCGAAATTATTTATTAGTCAAAATATAACGAAATTTATTAAATCATTAGCAAATTAGTTTTTAGACAGACTCTCTTGTTCTGTAGATTTACGTAAATAAATGTTTTTTATTCTTTCCTTTTCTTGTTCTCTTCCATAAAATTTAAAAGTTATTTGTCTTGATAAAGTTTTTTAAGCACGAATTTTATTATTTTTATTAAAATATAATTGATATTTTTGGGTTTTAAGTATTAAACAGATTTTTTTAAATTACCATAAGAACTAGATAGAACATGGGATTTTTGGCAAAATATAGTAGACGTATAAACGTTAAAAGGATAACTTTGAAGAAAACTTAACCAATTTATAACAAAGTATTTATGTATATTTATTATATAAGCAAAATTTTTTCGATTTAAGACAATTTTAGATTTTGTGGATTTTAGAGGAAATTTTTGCAAAAATTTAGACGCGGTTGAACAATAACAACAACATTAAATTTAACACGACTAATTATAACCTAAAAAATAAAAGCTTAGTCAAAGATAACTAAATAATAATTAATTGAATAATAAGAAAATAAAAACTTCTTATATATGTTCTAATTAAAATAGCAAAAGAAAGATTTTCAAAAATATATTTAAAATTAATTATTTCAGGGGATGAGAATAATTATTTTACTAAAGTAAATTGATTTATAGGAAAATTTGTATTCTAAATAAAGCGGTCAATTTCAAAATAATTTTGTTTTAATGATTTTAATATAAAAAATTTTCGTCTGTCCAAACATTTAAAAATTTTGACAATTGATAAATTTGAAAGGGAAAATTAATTTATATTTGGCCGAAACATAATTATTTCGTATGATAATAAAAATCCGAAGCTTTGAAAAAATTCTAATCTGAAAATCGTAAATAAAAAATGCTGATATAAACCATTTATATTTCTATCCCAAAATTGCGAAAGAAGATAATTTTTAATGCCATATTATAGAAATTTTTCTTTTTCAAGGAAAAAACGTAACACAAAGGAGGAAAAATTATAGCAAAAGTGAAAAGATTGACATAAAAACTATAATTTCAAACAAATATTTAATCAATGCACCATTCTGTGATTTCCGGGTAAATGTTTCTCTCATACTTAAAACCATGACATTTTTCATTAAGAAAATCATATATAGCATTAATACTTGGTCGATTTTTGTTTTCTTCCATACAAGCCTAAAATTTTATTAAAATATTTTTAAAATTAATTTTTTAAATTTATTTAATATAATATAAGACCCCGTCCTTGTTTATAGTTAAAATTTGGAGAAATATGTTATAATTAACTTATGATTAATATAAACAATTATATTTAATCATTAAAACTTGCCCTAGCAACGCGATGTAAGCGGTCACTTCCTAGATTATTTTTATTTATATTGAACTCATTATCTTTACTTTTAGGATTAAATAGAAATTTGTATGTCATGACACCAAAGGCATAAATATCGTTTTTTCTTGTTGCCTAAAAATATAGGTATTTAATTATAATTTTTATTTTTCTTGTAAAAGTTAATTAATAGAAAAATTAATAAAAAACAAAACACAGCTATCAATAATGCTTACAGTATACTTTATCTGTAGGCAAACTTAGCAAAATCGGTATAACTTTAAAAAAATTTTTTCTTTAATTTTATAAATTTACAATTTTTGTAGTTAAAAATTCTGGCGGCACATATATATTTGTTCCAAATAATTCATCTACTTCTTCTTGTTCATTATTTGTAATAATCGAGAAATTAAAATCAATTAATTTGCAAGAGGTTAAAGAATAATTCAAATTATGATCAAAAGGAATAACAAAATTTGAAGCTTTAATGTCCATATGAATACCAACTTAAATAAAAAAAGTTTAAAATTATAAATTTATTTAAATTTTTAAAAATATATTTTATTAAATATTAATCAAAAAATAGAAAAAAAGTCCTATTTGTATGAAATTGTTGTATTGCCCTTGCTGCACATTTAAGAATATATAATAGTTCAGATTTGCGGGTTTTAATCTTTTTATAATATTCTTCCAAATTAAGTCCACCAATTTCCAATAATATATACATCATATTAATACCTGATCTTGTATTCCACCTTTCTTCACTTAAATAAATTAATTTGGAAAAAATTTTTAGAAAAATATTTTTTTCAATCTTAGTTAAATTAAACTTGTTAGGGAATTTATTTGCTTAAAATAAAGTTAGTGAATCCGGAAAAATCTCCGGAAAATAAAAATCTAACTAATTTATTTTTAATAATGTAATATAATTTCCTACAAAGTTGTTGAGTTTATAAAGTTATAAATACTTACTTTCCATACATCGTTATAATATGATCTCTTTCTTTTGGAGGTAAATAATTAATGTGTTGTAGTACTTCAACTTCATTTCTTATTCTGAGTATTTTTTTTTCGTCAAACAATTGTGAAACTTTTAGTGCTACACATTTTCTATCTTCACTTTCCCAATATGCATATTCTACCTTTAATTTAAAAAATTTTTTTGTCCTTGCTTTCTTTATCAAGATTTATTACGAAATTTCAAAACTAGGCAAAAGTTTACTAAAAATGCCATTAACAAAAATGCCAAAATTGTAAAGTTTTATAGACTTTACCTTCCTATTCCGAGAAATAGGGTATAATAAAATGTCCCCAATTAATTTCCCTAAGACTAATTAATTCAAGAAACAAAAATTTAAACACAAATAACTTCAAATATTTATCACACAGATATATTAACTTCAAATCGAATGTTCACGAAAACATTGAAAAATAATAGAAATTTCACTAGCTTTTATAGCCAGCAAATTTCCAAAAATAAGCATGATGAAATAAAAACATCATAAAAAAGGACAAAATTAACCAAAACTTTAGTGACTCACAAAATATCACAAAAAATTATCAATAAATTCTTTAAATCAAATTCGTCATTTTGACACTCCGCCGCAGGACTTATCTCACTTGCGCATATTGTCTGCTGTCTGTTTGAAGAAGATTGCCAATGACATAACGAGCTGCATGATTGGTGGAAAATGACTAAATCGACGAGCAAGTTCTGCAAGTTCGTGGCTAGCAGAACGAAAAGATCCCTGATTTATTGAAGGGATGGAAGTTGTCAAAGAGCGTGTAGACGAACTGTCGTCTATATTGTGTGCTGCTGTAGGGCAGGCAATTGCTGTGTGACCCACCTTATTACAAGAATAACATCTCCGATTAACCTTTAGGTGTCTTATTGGTCCACCACCAGCATTATTATATAATTGCTCTAATTGTTGTTGCAAAATTGAAGTGTTGGATTGAAGTTGTTGTATTTTAGGAATAACGTAAGGTTTAGATCTTTTAGGAGTAGCAGCTGATGTTGTAGGCGCAGAAGCAGAAGAAGTGGAGGGTTGTTGTGAGATAAAGTCCTGAAGCGTTTCACGCATCATATTTCTCATTTTTTCCATATCATCCATCTAAAATAGACTCTCCTCGGGAGCTATCTGAATCTCCTTCTTGTTTCTCCCGAGGGAGATCCTTTCCGGGAATGGCCAAACACGAACCAATAAGAAGAGCAAACAATACAATAATCAACAAGGTACTAGTTGCTCCCTTTAAGACCTTTCCCTTCAATTTTACTTCAAATGTCTTTGCCTCTTTCCCTTGGGCATCACAATGGATATCAGGTTTAACTTCTGCCTGAATGGTCCAATTTTTATTTTCATTAAAATCAATTTTTACCTTTTTTAAATCTCCAGCACAATTCTCCACATTCACTTCGACAGTGGTCTTTGGACTTTCTTCATGATCTCCATTGGATTCTTCTTGATCACTCAACTGAAAATTAATTTCGTCAGGATTTGCTCCCTCCTGAAGGGGATATTTGTTAAAAATACACAATTTATAGGGTAAAATTCTTGTCCCCACGGTTTGTTTACGACCAATCCTGGGCCTATCCCACTATCTGGTGCCTGTTCTTCGGTCATAAACTCTCTTATATATTCTGTAATTTTTTCACATTTTTTAAGCCAGTCCTTAACTGGAAATTCCCTTGGTCTTTCATATAAATAGGGCGTATTTTCTACAATTTCCCAATCCTCTAACATTTCTAAATTTATTAAATCTTTATTTTTGCCATTACTTACCATCAATTTGCTTCCTCTATTGATGGCAGCTTCAACACATTTCCGAAGTTTTGTACGTTGGGCCTCGCTCACATAGAGCTCCCAAACTGCCTCTATGTCATCACAGCGGAACAAATCCGCAGAAATCTCAACTAATAAGAACATTTTTAAAGAATGTGTTTTTTGTTCAATATAAGATATATTAAGAAAACTTGGCTTGTTTATATAGTTCTTTAACTGAATTTTTTGACTCATTGACATTTTTTCAATTTTTCTAATCACATCATTTTTTAAAGAAAATGAAACCCTGAAATTAATTGACATCATTATTTTTGTATGAAAAAGAGTGAAATTTGTATGATTAATTAAATTTCTTTCTATTTTCAACTTTTCAACAAAAGAATGTCTATTTTGAATCATCTCTATTTTAATGCACTCTATACATAAACAATGTATAGAACATCCGGCCAAGAGAAAAAAATAAAAAATAATAATAAATGACGTAGCTAACTTATAGCCTTTGAATAATGGATTAAACTTTAAAAATAATTTAAGTGCAAAGATAATAAGTGCAAATGAAAAAATAATAATTAAAATCATTTGCATATTCATTAAATCCCAAAGTATGTTTTTCCAATCTAAAAACTGTAGATTGGAGAAAGGGTTTGTAAACCAATTTTCATTATTTTCAATAAATATTTCAGCTGATCCTTCTTTTACTATAACTTTCATCTTTTCCGGCAAAATAAACTCTAATTGTCCTTTTAAAGTAAAATTCGAAGTTCCTCCCGAACAATAAACATGACAAATTTCATTTATTTCCGAGTGATCAAAAGAAAGAGCAATTTTTTGATCAATTCCTTTTTCATTACATTTTGCCGTGAAAGTGTTACCCCCAGGGCATTTAATCTCAGCATAAGCTGATCCGTATTCAGTAGAGCAATTAAATTTAAATATAGCCCCCATACAGCTGTAACAACCTTTTAAATATTCGGGTTCTATTTTACAACTTGTAATGTCAATATTGCTGGATATCGACCAATCTTCGAAACGGATCATCAGAAGAATAGGCAAATAGTTCGACTCACTAATAATCATATCCTCTTTTCTTCTTAATCTGATCCTGTTTATTTCTAGTGGTAACGATTTGCGCGGATCTTTTATTAATTTCTCTATAATAAAATCCGTACATGCGCATTGTATTTTCTCAATTTCTTGTTCGAGCCAGCATTCGTTGCATGCGCTCAATTCGAGTTCACATTTTGTAAAATTTGCGGCATTTTCATGGCATTCCAAATGAGAAATACTATTTTCTGAAATTGCAATTCCCCTCTCTCCAATAATAAACTCACTATTTAAAATTGGAGCCATTGGAGGTGTGATATCTAATAGTGTAAATTTTATATCTTTCCATTGAAATGTCATTCCTGGATTAAGTGTAAATCTCTTTTTTGTGATAGTTCCATTTGAAACAAGTCCTATATTTACTTCAATACTATATTCCCAGGTAGGACATGACACAAGTTTAAAAATCTCATCGGACTTTGGAACTGCATATACTCTGTAAAAATAACAGTCCGCACCGGGTAATGAACATCCATATCCCCAAAGGGACTTTCCTTCAATACAAAACGAGTTTCCAGGGTAATCATTTCATTCTGATAATTCTTCAACATAATCCTTTGTTCTGATATGATTACATCTCCCAGCTTTACATGTTCCTGCTGCTGGACATCTTTTAATCGATTGGACTTTAACCTCATAAGATCTCAAATATCTAAGTATTTTTTGATTACACTGAATTTGTAACCCATGCATAGATAATTCAAGCTCTCCCATTATATTTCCCTTATTATTTTTTAAAGAAAGAGAATTAATTTGCTCATTTGGCAAGAGAGTCACAGTGTTTATGGCATTCATTTTACAAGTTGAAATTCCTCCTTTTCTTTGACAATCTTCAGATTTAGCTTGTATAACTACAACTTCAACTTCTCCACTAATTATCTGAATCGAATTAGAGAAAATGGCCAATAATGCCAATAAACTTAATTTATTTAATCTACGATTTCTCTTTATCCTTTTCTTGTTATCAGCTTTATTCAATAATAATTTTTCTGACACATCTTTTTGTTTATTTTTCTTCTGCACGAAGAGTATTCCAAAAGGCATTTTCAAAATATACCAAATTAATTTTAATAAACTTCCAAATATTGACAAAATTCTGAGGGCAAATAATCCAATAGCAAGAGTAATTGCTAGAATAAGACCCACAACAATACCAATCAATATTAAGCTTTCAGTTGATTCACACTGTGGGTTGAATATTCTTTCTCGTACCCCTGCTATTCTTAGACAAGGGTCAACAGCTGGACATGAAATCCAATCCCTATACATATATCTTTTGCCCCAATAAGTGGCTCTACATTTGTACTCTAATGTTGTTTTATCCTTTGGAATTATAAACTTTAATCTTGAAATGCCATTTGTTTCTAGTAGGCAACTTCCAGCACAACATAATTCAATTTTATTTATATATTCTACTGCGTTGGCTTCGGCACCGAAAGTCCTGCATTTCATAAAACAGCCTTTACAATTTATATATCTTGGTGGCTGAGCAAATGCAATTGTAATTAAGTAAATTAATTGCACAAATTGTAAACATAATGCCACTTTTGATCTTGTAACCATTGGATGTGTATTTCTATTTCTTTTATCCACTTTTTTAGAATCTTCTACAGTCAAATCTTTTTCATTTTCTAATTCTTTATTTGAGTTATCTTCAATCATATTTTCTTCTATCTCTAGAGGAGAGATTTTATTAATCGGACGTATAAAGGTTTTATTTCCGATTTTTATTTTTGCGCTCCTCGCGGGAGTGCCATCCAACTCTATTATCTTCCCTAAGGGCCAGACATTACGAGGTTGTCCCTCTTGATGGACAACTACAATTTCGCCAATTCTTGGTCCTCTTTTTAGATCACTTCTCTGATTATGATGGGTCCACTTTGCCTTATCTCTTAACATTATAAGATAATCATGCTTTCATGAGTCCCAGAATTTTTGAAGCGTTCTCAAAGTGGCCATCCATCTTTCCTGGACTTGCTCTGCTGTGCTCATTTTCCCTAGTCTAAAATCTTCATCTTCAATTTTTGAAAATTTCTGCGCCATTTCCACACTTGGTATCATAAAATCTATTGGCCTTAGGCATATTGGCCCGTCCTTTTCTACGGATATATGGGAAATCGGCCTACAATTTATTGACATTTCTACCTCTTTTATAAATGTTCTTAATTCTTCCAAATTTAATATAAGACTTCCCAAAGATCTCTTGAAACAATCTTTAACTAATTTTACAAGTCTTTCATAAACTCCGCCCTGCCACGGGGACAGCGCGGGTATGAATTTCCACTCAATTTCTTTTTCTATTAAATAATTATTAAATACCTTTTCATCATTTTTCGTCTTTTCTTTCTTCCATTTACCTTCAATAATGGCATTTATTACTTTAGCAATGACTATAAACTGATTGCCATTGTCTGATATTATCTTTACTGGTGCACCCCTTAGCGCGACAAATCTTCTTAGAATATTTAAGAACGAAAGTGCGGATAGGTCGGTTACCAAATCTAAATGAATTCCTCTTGTTGACAAACATGTAAAGAGCGCAATCCAAAACTTAACTTTACTTCCTTCTATTTTGCAAATAGAAGGGCCTAGATAATCCACTCCAACAAATTCAAATGGACGTGATTGCCTTACCCTTTCTTTTGGTAATAAAGGCATTTCTGGGAGTGCAAATTTTGGTGAAATAATCTTTTGGCACTTCTTACATTCTTTTATGACAATTTTTGTTATACGCCGTGCGCAGGGCGTCCAAAATTTCAATAAAAAGTTTGCGAGTGTAGAATCGACACCCGAATGATTTAATTCTTCATGTATTTTTCTCAAAATTAGTTTAACAGCGAAACATCCTTTAGGCAATAAAATTGGATGTTTAAAATATTCTTCAGCTTCACAATTACTTATTCTTGTTTTTAATCTTATTAGTCCATTCTCATCTATTATTGTCTGTATATCTTCTTTCTTTTCATTTCTGAACGAACTTTGCGCAATCTTTAAAATAAATATTTCAACTTTCTTGAAATTACTTGAAGATATACGATTTTCTAAATTTATTTCACTAAGAAATTTTCCTTTTATAATTTTCCTGCCTTTTTCTATCCAAATTCGAGCCGCTATAGATACAAACATAAAGCATTTAATTAACTTATTCCATGAATTCCAATTATTAAAATTAAATAAATTTTCTTCTTTTTTAGTTGCACAATTTAATATTATTTCTAAATTATCCTCTTCATTATTTTCCTTTTCGACCTCAAATTTAAGTTCATTTGGCCAATCTTCCTCTGGTTTCTTCAACCATTCTGGGCCTCCCACCAAATATGGCATTTTCTTAAATCTGATGCTAATAATCCCCGAGTGGCTATATCCGCCGGATTTTCACTCGTATTTACATAACCAAATTTAATTCCATTATTTTTTCTTATTTCTTTTATTCTATTCTCTACAAACTTTTCATTTTTACCTCCGGCCTTTATCCAACTTAATACCGGTTTTGAATCGCACCACAGAAATTTTTCTTTTATTTCAACTCCAATTTGTTTCTCTACAAATTCTAGAGCTCTTTTAGCAATTACTACGCCTAAAAGTTCCATGCGTGGTATAGTTACTTCAGCTTTTCTAGGTTTTAGACGATTTCTGGCATATAATATTTGTGTATATATTTTTTCTTTAAATTGCGATTTGATATATACACAAGCCGCATATGCACATTTGGAAGCGTCAGAAAACACATGCAACTGTTTTTCGCTTTTAATTTCAGTAACTCTTCTATTAATCTCAATGGGATTTATTGCCCATGAATCCGTAATCTCTTTCCATTTTTTCACCTTTTCCTCGCTAATCTTATCATCCCATTTATTCTCCTTAGTCCATAATGACTGAAAGAATAATTTTGCTGATAAAAGACTGGGAGAAGCAAGTCCCAGAGGATCGAACATACTTGCTAATTGCCGAAGAACAATTCTTTTAGATAATTTTTCACTAAAATTTACCACGGGAAATACAATATTAATTTTATCAGTACAAATATCCCATGGAATTCCCAAAATCTTAGGCTTATTTTTCTCCAGCCTGTCTTCAACAGGAAACTGTTCATTAAGCTCAATATCATTACTAACGAACTCCCTTAAATTCATTTGGGCATCTTTAAATATCTTCTTTAAGGTTTTATATGCAAGCCATGCTTCACTAGTTGATTCTACTCCGATAAAAATATTATCCACATAAGAATTTTCTTTGGCAATTTTCGCAACCGGGTCATCACATTTCTCTAAATGATGTCTGACCGTTGCCGAAAGCAAAAATGGGCTAGAAATTACCCCGAAAGGAACTTTAGCAAATCTAAAATATTGAATATTCTGAGTTGATCTGGGCTTCTGTGTATCCTTCACCCATATAAACTTAGTTACTTCTCTGTCTTCTTCTTCTAATTCCAACGTATGGAACGCTTTCTCAATATCTGCCCACATGGCAATCTTTGGCACTCTAAAACGTATTAATAATCCTGCTAAATCCGGCATGATTATTGGCCCCCGATATAAGCATTCATTTAAGCTTTTTCCTTCTCTCATCTTTGCTGAAGCATCGTAAACTATACGTACCTTCTTTGTATTAACGACTGGATGGTGGGGAAGAAAGTGCTCTATTTCACCTTTCTTCTCAGCTTTTTCAATTACTCCCCTTTCCAGATCACTTTTAATAATTTCTTCATATTTATTTAACAATTCCTGATTTTTATTTAATTTATCCATTAAATTTAAAAATCTTTTATAAGCTAAAGAAAAATTTGACGGCAAGCTTTCCCTCTCAGTTTTCCAAGGCCATTTTACTATATAGCTTCCATTTTCTTTTCTTTTAATTGTATTATTAAAAATATCTAAAGCAACTTTATCATCTTTACATATCGGGTCATTCCTGACTCCAATAGTCTCTAGTGACCAATAGTTATTAAGTTCCTCATTTTCTAATGTATTGCCACTTAGGATTGTATACAAATTTTCTTTTCTATTTGAAGTCCTTTTTTCATTGTGAATCTCGCCACAAATAATTGGACCAACCGTTGTTTCAACTTTAAATAAATAATCCGATAATGGCTCTATTCCCTTAAAGAACCTCCAAAAATGCTTCATGCCTATAAGCATATCCGGCACTATATTTGCGCACACAATTTCATTTGTTTTTAAATCTGCGCACCTGAATCTTGGCATCATATTTCTATTAATGCTATATACTAATATTTCTTCAAATTCACCATTACTTAGGAGAATTTTTAAAGAATAACAAGACGTTTTTAATTTTACAGGTTCTTTTTTGAAAAATGGCACAACTCCTAATTCCATTCTTTTTATCTTTTTCAATTTTAATTTCTCTACGAGTTCATTACATAGAAAATTAACAGTTGCTCCCGAATCAAAGAAACATGTTGCATTTAATTTATTATTTCTTTCCTTTAAAGTTAAATCTGCTTTCATTAAAATAATATTCTCTTCGCAGTCATCTTCAATATTTAGTACATTTTCTTTTATTTGGCCTGTATTTACACATTCATTTTCTTTAATCTGTACTTTCTTTTCCTTTTCGACTATTTTAGGACATATTATTCTGTTATGATCACCTTTACAGACACCACAGCTATATCTTTGATTACAATTTATTTTTGCGTGCCCTTTTCTTAAACATTTTAAACATCTATTCTGTTCAGACAAAATGCTCATTCTTTGCCCAATAAATTTAAATTGTTTACAATTTCCAGCCAAATGTGGACCATTGCAAAACAAACACGAAATATCCTTTCTCTGGTTTTTCGGCGCTGTGAATACCCGCGCAGGTTCTGCTCTTCTCTGATTATTCGAGTTTCCCGTAAATCTCCTCTGATTATTAAAATTCTGTACATTTTGCGAATTATTCTTATATGATAATGACCTTGTGCACCTTTGAGCTTCTTCTCTTAAGGTCACGATTTCTGAAAGTCCTTCTCTCAGTTTTGTTACATTCCAATCTACTCTTTCTAATGTTTTCCATCTTTAATAACTCTTAAACGATATTTCTAGGTAACTTATTCTTAATAGCCATCATTACGGATAGCTTCATCTTCCAAGTGCCCCATAGCTAATAAGCATCTACAAATTCGCTCAACCTCCTCAAGGTAAGAGCGCAAAGATCCTATTGATTCATTAGCCACTGGTAAGCTGATTAACTCGGCATGTAACGTATCTCTAATTGCTTTTTCATTCCCAAATTGTCTTTTAAGTGCGTCTTTTAAGGGTTCATAATGTTCCTCTATTGGCCTATAGCCTAAAACTGCCCTCTTGGCCTTTCCTCTGAGACATTGTATTAAATAATGTGCTTTCAGCCCAAAATCAATATTCAGACAATCCACAGTGCGCTCAAAAGCTTGCCAAAATTCAGGCCATCTTAGTGAATCCCCATAAAATTCCGGCAACCTAGTGCGCGGAAGATGAGGTGGAAGTACTTGCTCGTTTCTGACTGGTACTTCATTTCTGGTTGGTATATTCCGACGAACTTCGTTCGTTCTATTCAGACCAACTCCTATCTCTTCTGAATGTTCTGATTGCGTACTATGAGCATCAGATCCTTCGGTAAGTGCAATTTCTATATCAACAATAGCTTCTCTTCCTAAATCAATCCATTCTAAAAAATGCCTTTCGTTAATGGAATATCTAGCAAAAATATCTTCCTCTGCGGCCTTATCATTTGCCGTTAAATTCTTAATATATTTTTCCCATTTCTCAACCTTTTCATCAACTAACGCGATAGCTCTACGAATTTTAATGAGCATTTTTTGAAGTAATTCTATTCCTTCTTCAGTGCGCTCATCGGCATCAAGTATAGGCCTAACTTGATCCAAATACCTTCCTAGACGTATTATGGAAGGTGCAATAGTACTACGAATAGTTCCAGACATTTTTAACCTTTAATAATATATTATTTAAATCCCACTTTTAATTTCCAATTAAATTATTTAACTTTTCTTTTTGTTTTTACCGAGCTTTCCAAATTTACAGCTCTTCCAATAATCTGAGCCTATAGCTCTTCTATTTCTCTCTCTTTTTTTTTTTCACCCCTCTTCGTAAGGGTCCGTGGCACCAACTATAAAAGTCGGTCGTGGCACCAAATGTAAAGTTTTATAGACTTTACCTTCCTATTCCGAGAAATAGGGTATAATAAAATGTCCCCAATTAATTTCCCTAAGACTAATTAATTCAAGAAACAAAAATTTAAACACAAATAACTTCAAATATTTATCACACAGATATATTAACTTCAAATCGAATGTTCACGAAAACATTGAAAAATAATAGAAATTTCACTAGCTTTTATAGCCAGCAAATTTCCAAAAATAAGCATGATGAAATAAAAACATCATAAAAAAGGACAAAATTAACCAAAACTTTAGTGACTCACAAAATATCACAAAAAATTATCAATAAATTCTTTAAATCAAATTCGTCATTTTGACACTCCGCCGCAGGACTTATCTCACTTGCGCATATTGTCTGCTGTCTGTTTGAAGAAGATTGCCAATGACATAACGAGCTGCATGATTGGTGGAAAATGACTAAATCGACGAGCAAGTTCTGCAAGTTCGTGGCTAGCAGAACGAAAAGATCCCTGATTTATTGAAGGGATGGAAGTTGTCAAAGAGCGTGTAGACGAACTGTCGTCTATATTGTGTGCTGCTGTAGGGCAGGCAATTGCTGTGTGACCCACCTTATTACAAGAATAACATCTCCGATTAACCTTTAGGTGTCTTATTGGTCCACCACCAGCATTATTATATAATTGCTCTAATTGTTGTTGCAAAATTGAAGTGTTGGATTGAAGTTGTTGTATTTTAGGAATAACGTAAGGTTTAGATCTTTTAGGAGTAGCAGCTGATGTTGTAGGCGCAGAAGCAGAAGAAGTGGAGGGTTGTTGTGAGATAAAGTCCTGAAGCGTTTCACGCATCATATTTCTCATTTTTTCCATATCATCCATCTAAAATAGACTCTCCTCGGGAGCTATCTGAATCTCCTTCTTGTTTCTCCCGAGGGAGATCCTTTCCGGGAATGGCCAAACACGAACCAATAAGAAGAGCAAACAATACAATAATCAACAAGGTACTAGTTGCTCCCTTTAAGACCTTTCCCTTCAATTTTACTTCAAATGTCTTTGCCTCTTTCCCTTGGGCATCACAATGGATATCAGGTTTAACTTCTGCCTGAATGGTCCAATTTTTATTTTCATTAAAATCAATTTTTACCTTTTTTAAATCTCCAGCACAATTCTCCACATTCACTTCGACAGTGGTCTTTGGACTTTCTTCATGATCTCCATTGGATTCTTCTTGATCACTCAACTGAAAATTAATTTCGTCAGGATTTGCTCCCTCCTGAAGGGGATATTTGTTAAAAATACACAATTTATAGGGTAAAATTCTTGTCCCCACGGTTTGTTTACGACCAATCCTGGGCCTATCCCACTATCTGGTGCCTGTTCTTCGGTCATAAACTCTCTTATATATTCTGTAATTTTTTCACATTTTTTAAGCCAGTCCTTAACTGGAAATATAGCTCTTCTATTTCTCTCTCTTTTTTTTTTCACCCCTCTTCGTAAGGGTCCGTGGCACCAACTATAAAAGTCGGTCGTGGCACCAAATGTAAAGTTTTATAGACTTTACCTTCCTATTCCGAGAAATAGGGTATAATAAAATGTCCCCAATTAATTTCCCTAAGACTAATTAATTCAAGAAACAAAAATTTAAACACAAATAACTTCAAATATTTATCACACAGATATATTAACTTCAAATCGAATGTTCACGAAAACATTGAAAAATAATAGAAATTTCACTAGCTTTTATAGCCAGCAAATTTCCAAAAATAAGCATGATGAAATAAAAACATCATAAAAAAGGACAAAATTAACCAAAACTTTAGTGACTCACAAAATATCACAAAAAATTATCAATAAAAATTCTTTAAATCAAATTCGTCATTTTGACAAAAATTGTTGAAAATCGCTAATCGTTTACTTATAACGTGGAAGAATGCCTTAAAGACTTTGACTATTTAACAATATTAATTTTTAATATAAGAATTCAGACATTTATAGCCCTTGAAGTTTCATAATAATTTTATTATTTTTAATTTATATATAAACAACTTTACATGTCCATAACCACCATCTCCTATATGCATATCATTACTTTTAAATTTCAATGTAATTCCTGCAAAGGTATCTTCACTTAACATTTGATCTATTGAGGCTCTTTTGCATGGACAACATTTATTTTCATCTAATACATCATGACTAGTTGAAGAGCTGGCTACAGCTTTAAAATTTAAAGTTCAAATTTAAAAAATTTTTAAAAATTGAAATTAATTTAAGAATAATTTCGTCATTTAAGTCAATAAGGTTTGAGAACTTATAATAAATATATTCTGGTTTTGCGAAATTCTATGCTGTTTAAACAAATTAAAATAAATATTTATAAAAGTTAAAAAAATAAAAAAATTTTTACTTAAATTTAAGATTAGCAGTTTAAAAATTGTAATTTTATTAGAGATAATCAAAATGAATTTATAAAGTTTATATGCAAATTTTAATTTTAAAAATTGTTTAAAATAATTAAATAAATCTAAACCTACCCTTTGCTTCATGTCTGAGTCGTTGAGGACTCCCATGAACAATATTTGTAGGCGGGGATATTGCTTAATAATTTTTTATTACTTAATTTCTGGTATCGTTTAATAATATTTTTTATTAAATATATTTGATAACAACGGTAAGTGATGTTTTAAAAAACAAATATTTGAAAAAATTATACTTAATGTTTGGAATGATTTTTTAAATTTGATCAACTATTTGATTTTTATTTTTGTGGCTGTTTTTTAGTTGGTTCTATAATCGGATTCAACTTTATGTAAAAGTTTAGTAACCAGGTACTCCTTGCACTTCTTCATGTTTATCCCCATGGCGGCTGGAGCAACATCCAGCATGTAATTCTTAAATAAAAATTGAAATCTACTGAAAATTTAATTCGAGATTAAATGATATCGATTATCTAAAAAACTCATTTGCGTTAATTAAAATATATTGTACATACAGTCAATAAATAAAAGTTATTAAACTATATAAACAATTCAGTTCGTATCATAAATTTTAAATATTCAAAAGACCTGGGAAATGTAGTAACATTAAAAAATTAGGAATTAATAGAAATAAATAAAATATTTGCATTATTATTTTTAAATAACTAAATATTTATATTAATTAAATGAAAAGAAGTATAATTGTCAAAAACTTATACTTAAGCAATCGTATTAAATGTTATTAATTGATGAACTAATACATACATAATTACTTAAATTTAAATTTAAAAAAAACACAAGTTTATTCAAAAAGTTCATATAAATTATTTTATAAAATTAAAAAAAAATTTTTTATTTGCCTGTCAATATTAAAAATTAATAAAAAAATTTTAAATGTAAAAGGAGAAATGTTAAGAGAAATAAAATGAATGCTATAGCCAATACCTCTATAAAAATTGAATTAAAAAACCAAAAATCCATCCTCTCATAATTAAATAATGTCTCTAAAATTTTTTATCTCTAATCTCCGACTTATTCTCAACCGTATAATTTCTTCTAATCGATTGACATTTAAAATTTTAGAATTTTTTAATTAAATTTTCAAAAAACTTTTTATTTAGATTCAAAAAATTTTTTTAATGTTGCAATTTTTCGAGAAATGACTAATCAAAATTATACTACGAAATATTTTTTTGAATTTAATATTGAGTTTTATGCTGGAGAGAATTCATTAGGAGGGAGATAGAGTAGAAAGGGCTCAAAGTTTCCTTAGAAACAATATATTATTATTATCCTCAACAATATCTCACCAACGAAAAATTTTTTTAATAATCAGGCTGGGAAGAAACTTTTCAAGTATTGTATAAAATAATAATTATTATTTTTAAATTTAAGATATTAATTATTTTATTTATTCTATCAAAAAATATCCGTTTTTAATCTTCAAGTAATCTGAATTGACATACGACAACTAAAATAAATTCTATATAAACTTTATTGGACCCAATATTTTTCTTACAAAATTTCACTTTATTTATTAATAATTACCCTATCTTCCTTACACAGAAATTCTTCTATAT